>JAXGGA010002167.1:0-129226 GCA_038373865.1 Uloborus plumipes | reverse complement strand
CTTTTTTTTTGCTGGTGTTGATATAAAATTAATTTTTACCACACATTTTCATTCATTCTTTCGTTTTATCTTTAATTTTGATGTATGTTTTTAAAATAGCTTTAAATTTATTGTTAAAACTTTCCTTAAAACTAAACGCATATTTTAAATAATCACTTAAAAATATATCTGTTGTGATGTATGGATAAAAAGTTTTATTCATGTTTAATGAATAATGAATTCATGTTTAATACGTGTAAATAAATGGTGTATATTCTGTATTCTGTATAATAGAAATATTTTCCATGGTCATTTGGTATTTTTAAATCTCTCAAAAACACTGTGTATATATTTGGCAGTTAAAGAGAAGAGATGCATAGAAATTACATGGTTTATAGTTTTGAATATTACATGCTTATGTCGGCCGCAGTGATGTTGTATTT
The DNA here is from genome assembly GCA_038373865.1 of Uloborus plumipes. Taxonomy (NCBI): domain Eukaryota; kingdom Metazoa; phylum Arthropoda; class Arachnida; order Araneae; family Uloboridae; genus Uloborus; species Uloborus plumipes. The sequence goes on along the minus strand of JAXGGA010002167.1, from coordinate 128,804 downwards.
AGCAATCTCCTTTAAGCCCCTTAAAATTTGAATTTAATGAATGAGACCCTTAATTTGAACTTTAGAAAATTATATAGATTAAATAAAACAGTAGGGAGCTTAAACTATCAAAGAGATATGATAACCGTTTCTTTTGCGATTTTCATTAGCCATACATGCATAAGATATTAGGGATAAGAGTTGATAGAAGTTCAACAATGGAACTGAACGACGCTGAAAAAAGATCATCATAATAAATGTTGATGTTTTTATTTTACCTAGTACATGTACTGTATTTGATATAATATGCATGTAAGCAAATTTTTGTTCGACATACTTTAAAGTAAGAGATTTGTACTTTAAATGTTTCTTTTTTTTTACCTTAGGTAACTCTTAGTGGTACTCATAGAATAAAAAAATCAAATCCAGGTAAACAGGTTGGTAGCCATTTCTTATAATTCTTATGTTTCTGTAGATAAATAGGATGGACAGAAGCTTCCAGACATCTTTCTTCTATTATTGGGGATCTGTTATTGTTGTTGTTTCATATACCACTCGGGTGTCCCAGCCCGTTTAAGGCAGAATTTGTACGGCTTCAACTTTTACGAGCATCATTAAGGTAGAAGACCGTTTTAGCTCAACACACGTGCCATAAGACCCGTTTACAGGGTAAGCATCCATTCATAACACACTTTTATACACAGAAAGGACAATGGCAGGAGATAGAGAAAGTACGTCCATGCCTAAGCCGGGATTCAAATTCGCGGCCACCGCATCACGGTCAGACGTCTCTGACCACTAGACAAGGTGACCGACATTGGTAATCTGCATCACGTGACTAAATAATAATGTTTCTACCGAGTATATTTTGGTTTATATGTTTATCAAAAACCGCCCATATCTGTCCCAATCCACATTTTCTGCTCTTGTCATTCTCTAGCTCTGTTCACATGAGACTTTTTCACTTCGCATTTCCCCGCTCCGCTCTCGAAAAAAACCGGTTGGAAAATTCCCCGTTCACAAGTACAAAGTGGTTATACCACAGAAAGTGGATTTTTACCCTACATCCTTTGCGCATTGTTTACAATCTGCGCGTACGTGTTTTTTTTTAGAGCAACAGCTCACGATTTAATACTGCAAAAGTATTTCTTTTCGTGAGTCGCAATTTTTGCAAAAATGAAAATGAAGGTGATTTCTCAAATTTTATCGGAACAGAAATAATTAAAAATAAAATAAAATAATTTAAAATAAATAAATAAAAGAAACGAAATGAATAAATAGATAAATAATAATGACTAAAGTACTTCCCGAGGTTATGTTTTCGCCATTACGACATGCTCGCCAAATTCGCGAAAATGAAAGCTTCGTGCAAATAAATGCTTTTAGTTTTTATTAAAAGTTAAAAGGATGTAATTAGCAGGGACCTGTTTACCTTACATGCCGATTAGGACTGGGGCCCAATCTTCCTAAGGAACCCCGAACATTTTACAAAACTATGCAAAGAATCAATATATTTAAAATAATAATAATCATAATAAATTATTTATTAATAGTAGGAAACCTCTTTCGAAACTTTATTAGTATTTGTCTTATTTGGTTGGCTTATACGAGAAGAATGGTTTATGGTGGAAATAATTTTTGAGTTGTTGTTCTTAGAGTTTTTCTGGTATTTCGGGAAGGGGGGGGGGGCACTCACCTAACTAAAATCTCTACATTTTAAAATCTGCAGTAGTGAACTCAGTCATTGACCATCTCAAAAAATATTCGAATAATTACGGCGAAAGTAGTGGTGCCCATAGCTATGGAGAATTAGGAGGTATATACTACACCATTGGAATTTTTAGGAAGGATATTTAAAATGATTTTGTTGCATTATTAGTGGATCATGTTTTTGGGGGTTTTCCATAAAATTTCCTAGGGGCTTGTGCATCGCTGCACTCTTTGGCAGATTAGCACCCCTAATCAGCAATAGAGAACACTCGGCCAACTTGAAAATCAGAAGTAGAGGACTGCAGTTGACTCTTTTGTTAGTTGAATGTTCCAGTAATTTATTTTAAAAATAATAGCTAATGCAGGAGGTCTGGGGAGGGGGGTGGCATGGTGCAGACTACATAACTAAAATTTTAGAAAAGGTATTTTAAAAAGGTCTTACTCTCATTACTGCGCTTTTATTCCGGGTGGGGAGAGGGGTTAGCAAAAGTACTGGGGGGGGGGCACCACTTTTAGAGGGATGGGCCATCCCTTGCTTAAGTTTCTGCTTTCTAAGATCTGCAATAGAGAACATCCATCGATCAGTCACTCATTGCATACTCATTTCATACTCAGGCAGATATTCCAGTAACTTGTTTCAATAATAGTAAGCAATGATGCCAACGGGGGGGGGGGACCATCGGCTAAATTGCAGATGGAGAGGGGCACCATTGCTCTTAGTGACTAGGCACCCTCGCTAAATTTTCCACATTCTATGATGCGCCATCGGCTTTATCAATCAATATTCCAGCATTATATTCTACCAATTTAGCTAATCATAAAAGTATAAGTAGGATATGAAATAATTAAATACAACAGCGTCAAGCAGCGTCAACCAAAAACAGTCGAAACCTGATGTCCAGTACGGCGAAAGTAAACAAACCCTTTTCGACCCAGCTTTGATTCCAGTCGAGGGCAAGAGGAGAAAAGTTCCGCTTTAACTCCACAAAAACCCGGAATACGGTTCGAAGCGGGTTTTTTCCGGGTTGGAAACGCGCCATGTGAACGGGGCTTTTGAGTTATGTAACAGTTAAAACACCTTGTATGAAGTTATAATACTCTGTATAAAAGGTAACATCAACAACACAATACACTTGAAATGCATAGATATATAAAGATATTTTCCCGACAAAGTAATCAATCGTTTTTGAGAAATTCCTGTAATGATCGTTAGATAATTACTATTCGCATAGTTGTTGATACATAGATCTGAACATGCCGTTTCTAACAAATATAAATGCATATAAAACTATGAACACACTCATAAAATGCACCGCCAGTTCGACCATGTCATTCCAAATTGGAACAACATCAAAATCCCCTGGTTAGAGATTAGGTCCATTACACTTATAGCTCTGGGGGAAAAAACATGCCCCAAGACGCTATGTTCATCACGTATTCGCTCAAAAGCCAAACTAGGATTGGCAACGATGAGCGCCCCCCCCCCCTGATCACAAGTTCTCATTCTTCCCAGCCCCTGATTGGCCTTGCGCTTGTTGAAATTATATTTCTGCTGTTCTCATGCTCTTTACTTCCCTATTGTCTTATTGTTGAAAACTCATGTTTGTACATGCATTTATATTGTGGATTGTGTGTTTTCCCCTCCTTAATGATGTTGCTCACTTGTCAATTCCCCGTCAATGCTACCTCAGTTACGTGTAAAGGCGCTTTGCGCCGGCACGAAAATAATTAATTATCTGTATCTGTACCATGTCATTCAGATACTGAAAATGCATCCTAATTAGCAATCATCAGCCTGGTTGAGACAGTAACCTACCTAGCGGTATCCTACTATTTAATGTAGTAGGATACAAGGAAAGCCTTTGCTTCATATTTACGAGTTGAACCGTACCATTATTGCTGTTGCTCATTTTTGTGCTATTTTTACTTCAGCTATTAGTTTGTTTGGAACTCCTAGCTTCTAAATAAGAGGATTTCGGTCTATAGCTCGTTTACTGTCTAGGCTACACTGATGTTACCTAGTTAGGATGAAATTTCTATATGTAGATGACGTGGTCGAGTTGGTGGTGTATTTCATGTTCAGTAAACTTTTGTTTATCTACGACAGGATTAACAGCGGGACGGATTATCGGCGAGGGTCTCGGAAAAGAAACAAACACAATTAACTGATTTTTTTCGAAAAAGCACGAATTAATTTTTTTTGAACATTTCTTACCCTAGATTGCGGTGCACAACAGCAAAATTATTTTACCTTTGCGTTATCGTAAGTACCACTTCTTTACAGATTTTATATGCTTGAGAACCTCAAATGCAAATAATTTTTTATGCTGTACTTATCGTCACTATTTGTACGTATCACGTTTTAAGTGTAATGCAATTATTTTTGAGCAAAAGACATTTTTTATCTTCTTTACCCCTTATTTTATGTTTTTTTTTCGGATTATCTGCTAGTTTCGTTATCCGAGATATCCGTGCCACCCAATGCCGCTGATAATCGGGAGTGTACTATAGTTCTTTTGTACTGTAGTTCTTTCCACCTTAGCCCTGGATTAGGGGCGATATCTTACTACTTAATGAACATATTCGTTACCGTTAAAAAGGAGAAACTTCTTCATGGAAATGACGCATTTAACAATAGTAGTTTACAAGTGCTTTTTCTGAATATTTTATTACTATTATCGTTATTTTTACATTATAATAAACAACATTTAATATTAAGTCTTGAAATGTTAGCATTTCACTTATTCTAAAAATTTAATAGCGTTAAATCATTTACAAAATGGATATTTAAAACGACATTGTATTTCAAGTAGTTTCGCTCGTAAAATTACAACATGAACAAGTTAGACTGTGTGTTTATCTGTGTGACCAAAGCCATTCCTTTTATCGCTATACTTGAAAATGTAGTTTTGTTCTAAGAGTACATCACAAAAGATTTCGCAGCAATCCTTTGTGCCCAATAAAACCCTGAACTCGGTATTTCTTTGCGGCTTAAGAGAAAAGGTGATAATAACCTAACTCTCTATTTTGGTGAAAGGAAGACTGTCAGTGTGTTTCGCTCTTATGAATGATGGGTATGATGGCATTAAGTAAGTCTTTTGAAATTGATCTTCATTAGATTATTATGCACACTTGAAAGTGTCGATGTCTTTGTTCTACACTCAAGAACTTCTGGTTTATGAAACATTTAACTGGTGTTTCATTTATTAGAATAAAATACCAAGAAGTTCTATCAAGAACTAAAAGAGCTTATTTTCCCGTACATCGACATCGGCATTCTAGCATCTGATCATTATTCTCTTATTATCTGAGACTAAAAATTATGTCAAACATACTTTTTTAGCACTTAAAGCTCATTTCTAAAAGCAAAATATACCCCTCTCATCAGATGAAATAGACACATAAAAAGTAAATACATGAACAAATAAAGTTTTGTCGCACCTTTTAAACAATGTAACTGTTACAGTTCTTCTGTAGAAAAATTCCTCAATCGTTTTCAAAAAAAAAAAAGATTAAAAGTACAAAGTACATCAAAACACATTTTATCAAAGAAGGAAAAAAAAAAAAAAAACTCGTCCGTTGATAAACTGTCTCGAATTTCACTTTTAATTCGTTGCCAATTGTTAAATATCAATAAAGAATAAAATGCCCTCGTGAATGAAACATTTTTGTTACAAAAAAAATCGTCTGCCAAAAAAAATAAATAAAATAAAACAAACGAATAAATACACAAAAAATCGTCTGCACAGTCAGTATTTTTTTTCTGAGCCTGCATTTCTGCCATGTTTGCGGGGTCGGAGTCGGAATCAGAGTCCTCACAGAAGCTTATTCAGAAAAGTACTTTACAAACATTGTTTATCAAAACCATTTTCTTACAAAGTTAGTTTGAAGGAAATCCGACTTTAAGTTCAGGATCAACATTCAACTTAAATTCCCCGTAGGTGCTAATGTTAATTTTTTTTTGCTTAACGGTTCAATATTGAACGAAAAATGGTTCAAATCAAAAAGCGAAATATGGAATGAACCTCTTCGAGATCTTTCGAACAAAAAAAAGTTTATTCCATTCGGATGGTTCACTCAGAAGTTATTAGGTGGGGAAAGGTTGCTTGAATGGTTCAACGTTGAAAGAAAAAATATTCAAATTTGAAAATTTAAATACGGTAATGAAGTATCCTTGCTGAGATCCTTCGAACAAAAAAAAAGTTTATTTAAATTGGACTGTTCACTCAAAAGTTATTAGGGGTGACAGCTTGCTTGAGCGGTTCAATGTTGAACCAAAAATTGTTAAAATCGGAAATGTAAATACGGGAATGAAGTATCCTTGATAAGATCTTTCGAACAAAAAAAGTTTGTTCAAATCGGACGGCTCACTCAAAAGTTAGCATCGTGGGACAGGTTGTTTGAACGGTTCAAAGTTGAACAAAAATTGTTCAAATCGAAAAATCAAATATGGGTATGAGCTGTACTCGCCGAGATCTTTCCGCCAAAAAAAAAAAAAAAAAAAGTTTTTCCGAATCGGAATGTTCATTCAAAAGTTATTAGGGGGGGGGGAGGGGGGACAGACAGACCGACCGACCGACATACAAATTCCCCATCTCAATACCCTACTTTGAAATTTTTGAATTTTTCGATATTCATTTTACCTTTTTATTTCTTTTTGGCTTTTTTTTTCGGATTTGCCGATATTTTTTTAACTTGGTGATATTTTTTGGACTTAGCGATATTTTTTAGATGCATTAAGCCACTTTTAATACTTTTATTGTTTTTTGCTGAAATGTAAAAAGGACATCGAAAGAAGAAAAAAATATATTGAACGTGAAACAACGATCACTAAAAGACATTAAAAAATGGCGAAAGCAAACTAGAGATGCTTCAGAAATATCGAGAGCAAAACAATGATAACTACCATAGAAAATTTTCCCGATGACTTTAATACTGCAACTTCTGCTTAAAAATAAAATATTTTTAATAAGTATGCCTTTTGCGTATTTTTTCTCATATTTCTTTGCTGGAATATAAAACATTGACATCGGAAACAACTTCAAACCCAAAACATCGATGTTTGAAAAACATCGATTCTCAAACATCGCCGATAAAAACATCGATGTTTCCAAAACATCGACATCGATGTCGTAGCACTAATATATATATATGTTGTGCTCTTCCTATAGAGAAAATTGAAGTCACAAAGAGACAAGGATCTCACGAGTAAAAATCGGTATTTTACAAATAAGTTATGATTTTTGGAGTAATGAAGGGAAAATATAAATGAAAATATCCAACCTAAGATGCGTGAATATCTTTGGGGAGTCTTAAAATTTAGCTGACTATGGTCAACGAACCATACGTTGGCTTAAACTGAGAAGAAAGCGTGCTTAAAATACAATACTCAAAGAAATACTTTTATTGCTAAATGATAATGCTGTATAAAATATGTATATATTAAAATTAGTTATTCAATTGAAAGTGTTAGATAAATGAATAAATAATACTTTATACTCTTAACGTGAAAATAGTTTATTGATTTTAGGACTGTTAAATGGAAAGGAAACATTAAAAGTAAAATGCTCTAAGTAAAAAATCAATAAACTGGAAACTATTTCGCTAAAAATAAATTAAGTGAAACGAATTCTTATCTAAGAAAGATAAAATCGTTTGTACAATTCATTGCATAAAATTTTACCTAAAATGCGATAAGAAAAGCTTAATGCCACAAAGAAAAGAAATAATTTTATCCCAGATTAAAGTTTGAGAAAAGCAAGTTAGACTTTTAGATGTTTAATTTCAATTGAAGCAAAATCTCTCTTCATTTATTTATTTTTTGAAGGTTAAGTAGAAAGGTGATCGTGCTTCTTAATTTAAGAAGATGACTGTATGCATTATGTAACAATATTTTTCACTTTGAAATATAAGTTTCGTTCTAAATAATATCCTATATAGTGTAGCACATTTTTTATTCCTTCTTCCAATGAACATCTAGGATGAATATCGTTGATAACCGAAGCACTGGAAGAAACGAAGTAAATAAGGCCTTCAACGATAGATGATAGCACTAATTTATCTACAATTGTGTACTTTAGACATAGGACAGCTGGGGAGAAAAAGTTTCCAGTACTTTGCGCTAATAATAATTGCTGGCTTACCGCAGAGCTTTCCCAAGGTGCATCAACTCATCGGATTTTGCTCGATCGATCATCGAACTCCTCGTAAACTGATCCCGTAACACACGATGGCACCGCTCTGATTAGTATCCGAGCACGGTTTTCGATAAGCTACTTTTCATCGGAAAGTGATATCCTTCCGATCAACTTTCCCGATGAAAATAAGCCGAGCATCCAAAATTGACCCTAAATTCATCGGCACGGGGACTGCACTGCTCGTAAATTGCTCCAAATCTCATCGTATTTCGAGCAAAACTCATCGGATTTTGCTGCTCGGATTCCGTTTGACCGATGAGACATATTGGAGCAATTCCCGATGAGAACTCATCGAATCCAATCATCGGCCAATGAGAGTGTCATCGGGTTTCGATGAATGGCCGATCATCGGCCGATGAGATAACGCTACTAGGGTTATAATTCACAACATTCACAACACGTTTTTTGTTATTACTCGAGTGTCTTCTAATATTATTATTTTCTCTATTTTCCTATTCATATTCTAAATATACCGTTGTTTGAGTACTATATCTAGTTAAGATAAAATTTAAACTTTCTTGCCTGGACATTTTTCCTTTGTATTATACTTTTGGTCAGACATTACGGCTTTCATCCAAAAGCTGAGATTCTCTGGAATAAAAAGCGAGTTACATGTAGCTTTAACACACATATATTTAACTTTTCTTGTTATTTGTCGCATTATCTTTGACCTTTCATTCGTTATATCAACAAAGCAATCTACGTTGACTTTAGCTGAAAATCAAGATACAAGACATGAAAGAAACACAGTCCTATAACAAGTCAAATAGTAACTTTTAAGATTATAACTGATTGTAAGGGAACCCTGCTGAGACCTACATATAGCTTGTTTTAATAAACATATGCCATTTGAATTTGATTATATAATACAGGGTGAGCCATAGAAACTTACTTTTTTGAAAAAATTCCTGCGCGGTGAGTTGGCTGCGTAGAAGGCTGAGAGTGGGCGCATCTGGAGCGGGAAATCTCCAAGTTTTGTTTTCCCTTTAATCAGTCGCCATCATGTTATGGTCAAAAGAACAGCGCGCCTTTGCCGTCGAAAGCTACTTTTCGAACGGTCGCTCAGTTACTGCTACGCAACTTCCCAGCTTCGAAGAAATGAACATTAGGGACGTGTGGTTTCAGCATGATGGAGCCACAGCACACACAGCACGAGATTCAATGAATTTGTTGCGACAACATTTCCCCGACCACCTCATCTCTCTCAGAGGCGATCTCCCATGGCCAGCACGCTCCCCAGATTTGGCGCCGTGCGATTTTTTTTATGGGGTTATTTGAAATCCCTGGTTTATGTTGATCGACCACGCACAATAGCTCACCTCAAGAATAACATTCGCGACGAAATTGCCAACATACCAATTGATATGCTGCAAAGAGTGCTCACAAACTTTAAAAATCGTCTTAATCAGTGTATGCTCAATGGGGGTCATCATTTAACCAATGTCATTTTCAAGACTAAATGAAAAAAAAATGGGATATGGTATTCTCAAATAAAAAAGGAATTAAAACAATAACTTAAGTAGTTTTGTTTTTATTGACATTTCAAAAAAGTAAGTTTCTCTGGCGCACCCTGTATATGGGCCAAGGAAAAAATAGATAATAAGAAAACTAAACCATTCACAATTGATTGAAAAACTAATTACTCATCGATTTGAATAATAGAGTACTTAAAAAGTTATAATAAAATTTAAGATATTAAAGAGTAAGACTTCTGAAAGTGATTGAAATTCTAGACAGTTAGGTTAAGAAAAAAAAATCGTTTTTTTTATTTTACATTGATGGACGCAGTATTTTTAATTTACGTATGTACGAATCAGCTCTAAACGAATCCAAATAAAATAAGTTCAACTATAACTATCCTATATTCTGAAAAAGAAAAACATTTCTGATTGAAAGTTTATTTAAAAAAAATCGACAAAGATTCAATTTTGTATGAACTTTAACTCTAAAAAGCATTGAGCGGAACACACGGCTAAAATGTAATGAAAAGTTGTTTTCGCCTCGATATATTTTGAAAACGTTAAGAGAATAGCAATAAATCCTGTTAACGCGAAATAATTTTATGGCTCCTTCGGTTTCACGGTAAATAGGTTTCGACTTTATTTCCCATTTTTACGGCACGAGAAATAAATAAAATGCACCAGATACTTTAGTGCCCTGTTAATGAGGGCGTCATCTGACAGGCTTCACATGTAGTTTAAGCTGCGATCTTTTTTTCCTCGTCGAACCTCTCAGATAATCTTATTAAGATTGCAGGTGCTCATTAGTGCTCTGTTTAGCAACATGCTTTTAAGTTGCTCTTTTAGTTCCCTGACTTTTGCATGGTGCTACACGCGAGAGTTGAAATTAAATCATTAATGTTTAAAAATGTCCTTATGTGAAGGGGAGTGAAAATTTTAGGATAGGATTTGAGCCAATCGAAGATCGTTAGTAGAATTGGTTCTAGTGGTGAATGAAGTGTTTTATGAGTTATAGAGTAATGTAAAGTCTAAAAATTACTTTCATGAAAAAAAAACTTTTATTGCTATAATGCTTGTTGCTCTTTTAAACAAATTTGTAGCCAAAAAATGAAAGATAATTCAATCGCAAATGTTTTAAATGTATGAGTGTGTTAGATGAAATTTTAAAATATAGTACCCTGTAAAAAATAGATGTTGTTTTTACAGTACAATACAGTTATTTTTATAGTAACATACTGTAAAAATTGCTAATTTGACAGTAATAAACTGTAAAATTGCTGCTAATCAGTAATAAACGTAAATTTGCTTATTTTAAAGTTTACTGTGCATTTTACAGTTTTAAACTGGAACCTCTGCTGCCACTATTCTACTGTAAAACTAGTTTATTTTTTGCTGTGTAAAGCTATAGTAAACAACTATTTTGAGGCTACAATGTGATGGTCAAGACTAGAAATTTTGAGTAGTTGCCACTGTCGACCAGAGTCAGCAAAAAACCATTTTTTTCCTGTTGGTTGCACGCACAGCGCAAAAGCTGAACCGTTTGTCTCACAGTGAGCTGAGCGAATGGGATAATAAATATGAAGGGGGAGAGTATTTTCGCAGAGCGATATTGTTTTTAACCAATAAACTCAAACATGGTGATAAATTTTGGGGACTGAGATTTTATTTTTTGTTTGCCATTATCCATTAAATAGTCATCAGTTGGCGAGTGGTGAACGTTGATCTACATAGATCTGTGCTGCAATGGTACTCTTGAGTTTTTAGTCAGTGAAAAGCATGCAATACAAAACCAGGAACTTGGAATAAAATATGGCTCGTGGCTGGCTAGTATATGTTGTTAAAATTTTAAAAACAGTTGATATCCGGGGAATAGCTAAGTAACTTCATGCTTATTTTGGTTTACGCTTACTAATTTAGTATCAACAATTTATTTTTTTTTTGTTCAAAATATAGATTGAATAAAGAGAAAATAAGAACAGGAAAATCCCTTAGCGTAGAATTGTTGGAGAATTGTGATATCAATTGGAAAAATAAAAAGGATTTAAAAATGTATATTTTGAGCATTCCACACTGCAAAAAATGAACTGTTGTTCTTACAGTATATTACTGGCAGCCGAAGTTCCAACTTAAAACTGTAAAATGCAGAGTAACAAACTGTAAAACTAGCAATTTTAGTTTCCTACTGCAAAGTTAGTAATTTTACAGTTTATTGACCTAAAATTTAACTGCATTATACTGTAGAAACAATAGTATAATTCTGGCAGCAGAGGTTCCAATTCAAAACTGTAAAATGTACGGTAAAATTAGCAATTTTACAGTTCCTTATTGTAAAAGCAGCAATTTTTACAGTTCATTTCTATAAAATTAGCTGCATTATACTGTAAAAACAACATTCATTTTTTACAGTGCAGCAGCAAGATCTCTATATTTTATTCTTACGATTAAAATTGTGCCCATGTGTGCTCAGAACTGTATATATAATATATTTATTATCTTGACCTATCATATATACTATACATGTGTCGTATAGCCCAATTATGAGCAGTTAAGTAGGTAGATACTTTAAGCATTTGCACATCATCATACAAAAGTCATAAACGGGTATTATATTTTTATACAAACCATCCATAGCGCAGAATTAGTGATTTTATAGTTTTGAACACAACGTATATTTTTTTTTTTTGGTGTTATGGGTACATTGTTATCTACGTTAATTGAAAAAAAAAAAAAAAAAAAAAAAAAAGATGTCCAGAAAAGACATCATTTTTAGTTATGCAATTCACTTTTAACAATTTCAGACAGAACTAGTTTCACAACATTTTCTTCTTTCCATGCATAGTTTCCATATAATAATAAACTTTTTATGTATGAACTGAAAACTGTGCTTAATCACGCAATAAACCTAAAGAAAAGAGTGCCATTATTTCATGTAAATTATACTTTATCACGAATATGAACTCATAATCGAGCGTAATACAATTATCCACGAAATTTTGGATATAAAAGCGTTTTTTTGTATGCAAATGTTTGTTCGTTAATATTTCAGAGACGAATGTGTAAATGCTTGGCACCTACTGCAGCATTCATATTTTAGGGAAGGTATAACTTTTTTGCCTACTCAAGTACTCATAATTTCATGCATATAGCTGAACGGAGTAATACAAATATCAATCAATATTGCAAATTATTTATTTATCTATTCATTTTTTATGTCGTGAATAAATGGATAGTCAAAATTTCATAGCCCTAAGTTTACCTTTTTAACCGACTTCAAAAAAGGAGGAGGATCTCAATTCAAAGCGTGTGCTTTTTTTTTTGTTGTTTGTTTGTTCGCACATAATTTTTGTACCTTTCTAAAATTCTGTATTTTATACATTGCATTTACGTCAAACTCAAGGTAAAATTAAAAGTCAAAAGTTCTGAACATGATAAATATATGCTAAAAATTTAAGCAGCTATTTTTTGTGATTTTCATATTGGTTGTGACCAAAAAAACATCATTACAAACAAATAAAATGTATCAAACACCATGAGTGTTGAGTTATTAGGCAAAATCTGCTGTGTAATATTTTTTTGCACTGCGAGGGTATGAACGACCATTAAAGTGATACAAATTTTTTAAAAATAAGATTTTGATTTGTGGTGTTTGAAAAAAGCTGGAGTTCACTTTAGTTGAAAATTATTTTGCATGAAATGCAAAAACTTGCACCAATTTTCCAAGTCTTACTCTAACCCCTTCTCCCACAATTCAAATTACTTACTTTTACTTTAAATTTTTAACCGACTTCAAAAAAGGAGGAGATTCTCAATTCAGTGCGTATGTTTTTTTTTTGTTTGTTCGCACATAACATCTGATCTACTAAACCGATTTAGACGATTTTTTAAAAATCGGTAGGAGATGGTTAACTTAGGTACCAATTATGACGATATTTGTTCACTAGAAAAAAAGTTATGATCGAAAAACTAAAATTTCATGTTATTTAAAACAATATGTGCTATCGTAAATCCTTACTTCAATGAGTTAAATGCGTCGGGTTGAAGTTCCTGATGGAATGAGATCGAGTCCAGGTCTGCAAGGAGTTTTTTGAACAGCTGCATGGTTAGATTATTTTAATTTAGGTTATTTTAAGTGCATTTAAACACTAAAAAGAATGAAATAAATATTTTTGGAAAAAAAATAGAACCGACTTCAGTTGAAATTGCTCTAAAAAGTAAAAAATAATTTTTTTTCTTTGAACACCATCGAAACTACTTTTAAACATAAGTTTTGAAGTCGGCGCAAAAACAATGTATAGAATCATACGCAACTATAATTCAACTATAAATATAAATTTTAACGGATACATTTCATTGATAACCACACATTCGTGTAATGGTACGAATATTCTGCTTTTAATTTCCAATGGTTTCTCTGAAAAAAGTTGGCAAAATATGGTTAAATATTATTTTACCTATCGTTTTTGCGCCGACTTCAAAACTTATGTTTAAAAGTAGTTTCGATGGTGTTCAAAGAAAAAAATTATTTTTTACTTTTTAGAGCAATTTCCAACTGAAGTCGGTTCTATTTTTTTCCCAAAAATATTTTATTATGCTTCCAACTTCACCTCTCGCCTGTTTTATAGAAGTTTGGTAAAATATAAAGGCATTGTTTTATATGCATTCTTAATTGAATACGTGTATGCACCGAAAGCTTTGTTCTATATACACTCGTTATAATAAGTTGAGGAAAAATCACAAAAATGTCGATAATTCAATACACTACATGTAGAATGTAGAAAGTGTGTCTTATGAAACTAACAATATGCAACATTTAGTAGGGCATAAAGTGCCATAAAAAGAAATAACCACACTCTTATGGAAGAATAGAAATTAGCATGCGTACGTAATGACTAAATCAAAAGTATCGGTTTGTTATAAGAAAAGTACCTTCTATGTGGAATATGATACCCCCTAGAAGCAATACAGCACATATAGCGATACATCGGACTTCAAAATAAATTAAGGTACAGTTGGAAAGAAAAGCAGTTCACATCAAACTGTCGCCTAACTGGCACATGGCGACAACAACGTTAAGATAAAGTTTGAACATTGAATGGTATTCATATATATTTTTCAAAATTACAAAATACACTGATAATACTCTGTTTCATTAGTATTTATATTGCAGAGATAGCATGGTTCTGCGTTTCTTCAATTCCTACTATAACACACAATTTTTCTTTATTTAAGTACACCGCTCTAAACAATTAGCGTAGCACATGATTTTAACAAAATTACGCAAAGATGTATGCCAATAAGTAATATAAAATGAATCACCCATAGTTTAAAGCTTACCAGGAAACCGAAGAAACAGACTTAATAAGCAAATCAAAGTTCGCGATGTCCAAAACCAGAAAAAGGAGATAATTGCATAAATCGGGATGTTGCAGAAACGTCTTGCTCCCCTAATTGTTATGAGTAGTGTACATTAGTCACGTTTTCAGACTCATTTTTTCCTCTTCACACTTGCTCCCCCTCCCCAACCTACTTGCAGTTATTCGCTCCATAGGTTGAGAACCACTTTCCGAAATATAAAATATTCAAGTCCTTAACAGAAAACAGACAGGCACATTTCTGCGGATGGGAGAAGGTTCAGGTTTGAATCCCGTTTCGGACATGGGTGTACTTTCTCTCTTAGTGTGAATGTGTTGTTGTGCTGTGATTAGTTGCCTACTCCATAAACGGCGAGTAGGCATGTATGTACTGTGGAAGTCAGACTTTGCACCTAACTACAGTTCAGTTGGAAAAATGAAGCAGTGCACCCCAAACTACCAGCCAAGCTAGAACAAGACAACAGCAACAATTTCATTTATACTGTCTGATTTTCTTAGGTAAAACCTTTAGCCTATTTACACATGCATCAGGTCTTCTCTGATATAACCAAAATAGGGGTGATAGGTAAGATAACAGTAAGGGGAAAAATAATAAGAAGCATCTGGAGCCGTACCAAGCAACGTAGAACGATGTTAATTTCAAATACGTAGTATCGTTGAATGTGTCAAAAGAATAACAAAAATGCCAGTTTTAAATTGCAAACTTCGGAAAGTTCCCACTCACAACCCATCACCCCGTTTTGATGTCAATGGGTGGCGAGTGCTAGGCTCGGCTTTAACAAACGGACAGTATCTTCATAATTCAATTATTATAGAAATAAATGGTATTTTTTTTGCATTAAATAAATAAATGAATAGATTAGTTTATAAACACCTTCCATATAAGTGCGTAATAAACAATGGAAATTTCCGCATAAACAGAAACGTGATTTGCTTCCGAAAGAATCAATGGTTAATTTCTCAAATGCGACAGTTTAATTTAATTTTGAGGCGGTTATGATGCCGAGTCAACGAAAGATCTCATTATTACACGCCCCAGGTTGCAAAGACATCATTTAACGCCCATTTCATTCCCGGAGTCATCCCTAATGAGTTAGACTGGGTGGGATTAACTGGCACGGGAGCCCTGGCAGGCGTGTTTGTTCTGTGGAGAAAATATTTGAAGCTAATGAAGTTTTAATTCAAAATCTAATAAGGAGTTTCTGCCAAGTAGAAGCACTCGTGCTGGATATGCTGATGCGCATTTTGCAGCAAATTGTTACATTCGGGCGATTCAACTTTGATAGATCTTTCATTGACAGTACGAAACACCCTCTGAAAATTAAACACATGTTGAAGTTATTTCATCACTTGAACTATCTTCATATAGATTAGGGACTCTAAGAAAATGCGATAAAGTTTGAAAAATGTTCCTGAAATTCTGTTTAAATATTAGGTATGTGAAGACACAAACAAATTGCGAAATTTTTAGGGAAATCCGAAGGGTAGTTTTTGAGACTATAAAGGACATACATAGGTACATACTGTTTAATATTTTTTCGCGAAACCTCCGTCGAATCTGCGCAAGCGCCAAGTCTCTTCTGACTTTCTCGAAATAGGGGGGAAATGCAACGAGCAAGTAGCAAAGGAACAAAAACTGAAGGCATCGGGAAGTACGCATCCTAAACCTATCTCCCCTTTTACAAATGGAAGCGTTCGTGGCTGCCAGGCGTACAGTATGCAAACAAACAGTACATTCATTTTTTATATAACAATTCGAATTTCTTTTAAATGCACGAATAGTATTCAGAATGAAAATGAATAAAAGTATTTCAAATCAAGAACATAATAAAATTCAGGACCAATAATTTTATTAGTTTACTTTAACTTTCAAAGAGGATCAAATAGCTTTGCCAGAATTTTCCCCCGCAAGTATGGTCATTCACCAGTTGCAAACCCGCCGCGATCGCCAAAGCTGGCATCGAATCTTTTCGCTTGCCACCAATAAGGCTTGGATGTGACAACTTGAGAGTTTTAAGACATAGTTTCCCACTAGATGGAGGTACCTGGACTCTCACGTTCCAAAATGTACTAGGGGTTTAATTTAGCCAAGAGTGTCTAACAAATTGACACTCAAGGATGTCTTCAATAGGTTGCTTTTCATGCGATATAAAGGCTGACAATTTTTACAACTTGAAAATCCACTAACTTGAAGACGAATTTGGACCAGAAACCAAAAGGAGTAAGAGGACTCAACCTAAATCCTGCCCCCCTAGTCAATTGGCGTTAAAAATTAAAAACAAGCATCATTTTACGTTTTTTTTATTATCAACACTGTTTCCTAACATTAAGTTTCTATGTCCCACTTAGCGAATCACTTATTTCTCAAAATTTATGCAAGTTTAGACGAAACTCAATTGAGTTTTAAAAAAGACTAGAGAGACATACACTCAAAGATGACTAAGTATAATGTTTTAACCATTTGCAAAACAATAAATAAAAAATCATTTTTGGTAAAAGTAGTTTTTTTTTTTTTTTTGAAAAAATAGCTTTTAATATTATATAGCAATTAAAGCAATTTTGAGTCGACCACCTTGTCTAGTGGTCAGAGCAGTCTGCCACGGATGGTGTGGTCCCGGGTTTGAATCCCGGCCTGGACAGGGATGTGTTTTCTCTCTCCTGTTCTTTCTTTGTGTGAATATGTTGTTGTGCTGTGAAAAGTTGCCTACCCTATAAACGGGCACTTATGGCATGCGGTACTGTGGAAGTCGGGCTTCACACCAAATTATAGTACAGTTGCAAAAGTTAAGCAACGCACCCCAAATTGCCAGCCTGGCTGGCACAAGACAACAACAAAACAATTTTGATAAGTATTTTAAATTTAAACATTGTACAGCAATTAAAAATAATTTTAATATTAGTATTAGTGGGAACGTTTGATGCTTTAAATAATTCATTTTCCTTGTTGTAATAAAAAATGCTTATTCGTTTACAAAAACTGTTTTATTCTTCAGTTAATAACATTTTTAAAGGATTGTATGGCTCTTTCAGAAACGCAAAGCACCAGTTGAGACAAATTCTCATTCAACAAGAATAAATGTCCGCTAAAGATACCAAAAACTGATATCCTATATCATTCCAGCTTGAGCTTAATTATCGTGCCATCTTACGAGGAACATAAAACTTAGGTAATTTTCTCCAAGATTACCAATAGTTTCGCGGGAGGAGCAACCCGGCGCAATGCTGGACCGAGAAAATGTTTGTAAACCAGTGGCTTAGCGTTGCAAACTCATTTGGTAGAAATTGACCGTGGTTTCATTAAACGATACTGCTGGGCTGGCTTGCTCACATTTGAACATTTGTCGAAATCACGACCGAGGAGCTATTTTGTACTGGTTCGTGACATTAGTTTGCGCATAAAATGAATAAACTTGCTTCGGTATTTGGGTTAATCTTAAGAGCTGTTTCAGAGTGGGCATTAATGCTGAGAAGTCTGTTTGGCAACTTATCTATTATCTGGGATAGAGATAGATTATTTGGAATAAATCATGTAAACATGAAAAGATTATGTTAAATATTTTAAGATCATTTTACAAACACGTTGCTAGTAAATAAAGTGAGTCTCCACATAATTTACAATTAATGTGTTCAATCGTTAAATGATTATCGAAACATATCATTTACGGTCTAACTGTTATGAAATAATCTAGATTCTTAGATGAATTTGATTATTCTTATACTATGCTCTTCTGATATATAATTGATTTTTTTGAGAGCCTTAATTATTTTTTTTTCGCTTAAAGTAAAAAAAAAATCTAGCTGAACTCACACATTCTTTCTATTCCACACAAGAATTGATGCTAAAAACCTCTTCGGTAAAGGTGGTTTTATATATTGCACTGCAAAAAGAAAAAGAAGGGTTAGCATTGATGAATGGGTGTAATGTTACACAACTTCTAAAACTAAGCTGTCTCAATTTTAAGTAAAATCTATTTGTGGGAGGAAAGTTTCACGTTGCCAGTGTAAAGTTCTACCACGAGTTAAAATTCCTGGGAAAATATTCCAAGCGAATGCTTTACGAGAAATATCGGCGCAGAGTTCTTGAAGTCTTATGAACTCAACCAAGGTGTGCCTTAACCGGTCAAGTAGTCAAACGCGTACTTGCTTTGAGAGCTCTCTGTTCGCGGTAATTAAACAAACTTACGAATTTGAGTAAAATTGACTGGTCGTGGGAAAGCATGAGCCTGATAAACATTAACGAATAATTGAATAACAAAAGAATGATCGAAAGTAATCTTCCAGCCTGATGAATGTTCTTCTTTTGACATCAACTTCTGGTGTAACCTTACAAGCAAATAGGTGAAACATTACGTTATGGGGACATTACCATGGCATAATCTTCCACAAGTGCTTTGCACAAGATACATCAGTTAAGTTATTCCATAGCTGCCACCATACTTTTGCCGTGGTAGCCAGATCGGTAAGGCGTCGGACTCGTGACCGGAGGGACCCGGGCTCTATCCCAGCCGATCAAAGATCCACCGTCTTGATTAATGGTGGCTTGGGGACGTTAAAAATGTATTGGTCACAAAGTCCTCCAAGTGAAACGATACCACTAGGAGCGCTGGGCCAAGGGTTTGCTTGGCCTTTGGTTCTAGTTCAAAACGAAATTAGCGCTCTTTAGAGCCCTATCCCGGTTAAACCTTGTGTTGTGGTAGGTACGGGGAACCCTGGAGTGTGTAAAGTGTGAAATGCCACCGTATTTATGGAGTAAGGTAACACAATTTTTTGTTACAGTGTATCTACGTTAGATAGATTATTTTAAGTTTATCACACACTCATGAAAAGTGACTGTTCTATAGTTTTAGGTTCTAAAAGAAACATGTTGCTTGTAAATGAGATGCGTTTGCACATCTTTCACAATTAATGTTTCCATTATTAATTGTAAATCGAAATGTAGTTATTTTCGTACACTACTAGTAAACGATCTAACTTGTTTGGAGAACTTGAAAGCCGTGCACTGTTAAAGACAGAAAATGAAGTTAAAAATTTCTCGATGAATATGAAGATATTCATTTATTTAGAAATCAGAAAAATCAATAATTTTTCCGTGAAGTTTTACGTCTGTATTTGACACAACGTAGTATCGATTAGCAGTAATCCGTGTCTATTGTAACTTTTTGCTCGTTTTTTATAATGGAAAAAAAAAAGGTGGAAACTTCTTAATCTTTCTTAAGCTTGTTTTAATGAATTCATTCAAAACAGTTTTTTTTACTACGTGTCCTCTAACTGATTATTTTTTCTTCAGTACGTATGAGTGCCAGATCGATTTTGAAACAGTCGTTGTTTTCTTTTTCGAAAATACTCTGACGATGTTTTTTCTTTGTTGTCATTTCCAACTTCTTTTTATGAAAATTCATTTTCTAAAAATCGAAAATAAATTGGGACTTTCAAATGTTTTAGAGCAACTGCTAATTAAAATATTTTATAGAGAAAGAGAAAGTTGATAGTTCAATTTATCTTTTGCTTGTTTGTATTTATCACTGTTTCTATAGATAGTATTGTATGTCTGTCTGCCCTTTTTATCTTAGGATTAATTATATGTTTTTAAGGTCGATAAAAACAACATCGGGGGAAGCATATCACTGGGACTTTCAAATGTTTTTGAACAACTGCGAATTAAAACATTTTACAAGAAAAAAAAAAAATAGTAGCTCCATTCATTTTTTGCTAGTTTATATTTATTACTATTTCTATACTGTCTATCAATGAAAGTCGCATCAAACACTCCCGAACATTTTCACTTAAACAAGGGTAGATGGGTTCTGGGGGATAACTTTCCGAAGTTTTCAATTTAAAACTTACATTTGCTATATCCTTTTGACATATTCATCTAAACTACGTATTTAAAATCAGCATCGTTCCACGTTGTTTGATACGGTTCAAAATGCTTTTTATTATTATTCTCCTTATTGTTATCGTACCTAACACCATTATTTTTGTAAGATCAGAAAAGACCTGACGCATGCGTAAATGCCCGGAAAGTTTTATCTAAGAAGATCAGAGAGTAGACATTATTGTCTGTCTGTCTGCCAATTTTCCCCTAGGATTAATTATATGCTTTTGAGGTCGATGCAAATAACATCGATTGAAGCCTATCAAGGAAATCTATTTTGCCCTACTATTACTCTTTTAAAGTTTAAAGTCCGGGACACATTAAAAGTTTGACCTCGTTAACTATAAATTGAGCGGAATGAAACTCAAAATACACAGCGGCATTTTCTTAAAGAACAATACTACCGTGCTAAGCACAAAAGTGGTATCTACACATTTTAATAAAATTGAGTTATCGCCAACAGGTGTTTTTTTGGGACGTATTTTACCTGAATACAATATTATATGGTCATTTGAGAACGGGAAATATTTTTAAAAAAAATTCTGAAAAAGTATCATCTGAATCAAATACATGGTGACGCTAAACTTTAAGAGTTTTATCCTAGTTTGAGTTCGATGGCAGATACCACTTTTGCGCTTAGCGTGGCAGAATACTCCTCGTTTGCTTTACATTTTAGTTAACATAAAAGGTCTTTTTCCTTTTTTTAAATTTAAAATGAACTTTGTTATAAATAAGTAAGCTAATTATTAAGCTAGTAATCAACGTTTGAAGCTTGAGCAAATACATGCTGCCATCTTGTCTAGTGGTCTGAGAATTATGACTGCAGATGGGAAGGTTCCGAGTTCAAATCACGCCTCGGGTATGGATGTAATTTCTTTGTGTGACTGTTTTTGTGATTGGTTGTCTATTCTATAAACGGGTCTATATAGCATGTGTGTCTGAGGTTTTTCGCCTTAATGGTGCTCTGTAAGAAACGGAATTCGTAACCTTTAAATAAGGTAGTTTTAACCACTTAATCACTTGCAACCAAGTGGGAAAGGAAAAAAAAAAAAAAAACAAGCAATCACAAATGCTAGGCTTTGTGCCTTTTTCGTTATTTACTGGTAGCCATATTAGGATTTTTTTTTCTTTTTGGTTCTTTTTTACTACTCTTCGTGTTTTTGAGAAGACGGAGTGTTTGTTAAATACTATTGGAATTTTTTCGCATTTATTTGTTGTATTGCAAACCCCTCCCCTCCCCCCCGCATTTTTGATCAATTATTCCAATAAAATTTGATGTTTTCTATTTGATGCTATTTTGGTTTCACATCTCCATTGTCATCACTAAAGTCTTGAAACTCCACTGCAAAGTTTGGTATGACTTTGGGGTGTGCACTTCATGGGGAGTTTTTCTTTAATTGGTACCTGGTTTCATTGCAGTGCGATACTTCAGGTATTAATCCATATTCCATAATTCAGCACATGACGAAATCAACCTTTTGAACTTTTATTTTTAAGAATAGTAAAAAGGTAAAATTTAAATGAAACCGTAAAGGAAAAGTTCGAGCAAGAACTACTTACATCCTTTCAATGAAGTTCATGCTGACAGCTCTTGTTTCTCCACACCGTTCCATTTTAAAATTGCTTTAATCTTCAATGAAGTCAATCAGCTCATTGTACCTCAAAAACTCGATCTCATCACTTTAATCCCGTTTTCTTATTTGCTCACTTTGTGTCGCCATCGTTGTATTTCGCTTTCTTTTTAATACGCTTTTATTAATTTCACATATGGGTTTGTTTGTATGTATGTAACTCTGAATAAAAGATAACATTCACGTTATTTACAAACATAAAGTAATATGAAAAATGATCAAATAGGCTTTGTGCTGAACTATATTTGAAGTTAAAAATCAACGTAAATAAAGCACAAATAAGGTAGAAAGTACAGCAAATAGCTATTTCAAGGCTACAATGGAGCCCCTTCATCAGTGCAAGAAGCTCAGCAAACAACATGAAAGCTGTAAGAGAACTGAGCGCGAAGCACGTGTGCCCCGGTATTTATAACAAATGGGCGAGTGCGCTTGAACTCACAACAAAGCGGGAAAACACCGACCAATCAGCGATCAGCGAAACGCCAGGAGAGCGAAGAAAAGGGGGGAAGGCGGCAAAGGAAAGTAGGGGAAAAAAAGTTTTTCCCCTACTAAGTCTTTTTTTCCCCTACTTTCCTTGCCGCCTTCCCCCCTTTTCTTCGCTCTCCTGGCGTTTCGCTGATCGCTGATTGGTCGGTGTTTTCCCGCTTTGTTGTGAGTTCAAGCGCACTCGCCCATTTGTTATAAATACCGGGGCACACGTGCTTCGCGCTCAGTTCTCTTACAGCTTTCATGTTGTTTGCTGAGCTTCTTGCACTGATGAAGGGGCTCCATTGTAGCCTTGAAATAGCTATTTGCTGTACTTTCTACCTTATTTGTGCTTTATTTACGTTGATTTTTAACTTCAAATAAAGTAATATATTTAATACTATTATTAATTACTAAAGGCTGAACTATATTACAATTTGATGTATTAAAAGTGTTTCAGTTGCTTGTATGTAACTCTGAATAAAATATACAATTAACGTTCTTTGCAAATATAAAAGTAATATATCGCACCCTTGCTACTAAAGTGCCACAACTAAAAAAACTACGTTTTCCAGGAATCGCAAAAACCTGTTCCTGGGCTGACTAGGCACATTTTAGTACTTTTGAATTTGTCAATATGAGAACCGATTCTTCTCAAACTATGATCGTTAGTTACGCACGTTACTCTACGACGGCTGGACGACAACTCAAGATGTGGCATTTCAGCGGAAGGGGTCCTTGCATCTTGATAACAACAAAACGCCATAACTGCCCTTTGGCGGCAGATTTTTCAATGCAACTTCTGACTCTTTCGAAGATTGGTAGAGACGTGTAAACTACCGTCTAATGACGATCATAACTCAAAAATTACAATTTTTGAGTTGTGGCACATTTGTAGCAAGGGTAAGATATGTAATACTATTAATAATATTAAAGGCTAAACTATATTACATGTTAATATATTATTAGTGCATGTAAACTAAAAATAGCGGATATTCCATAGACATTGGAAGCGCTAACTGACGAGCGAGCGTTTCCAATGTCTATGGGATATTCAATAGTTTTGAAGATCAGAGATAAATCAATTCGAGTATCATGAAATACAGTTTAACCTTTAGTATTATTGATAGTATTAAGTATGTTACCCTAAAATTTAAAAGCATATTTTTTAGTTTTTAAAACTATGATTTAATTATTAGTTTAGACTTAATTTTAAATTAATATTCTGTACCTCAGAACCAGACTAACACAAATTTATTTTCGTAACTTTTGTAAGTTTTTCGCAACTTTTTTGGGCAAAAACCCAAAATCATTGAATGCATTCAAAGGGTATTCAGACTCTTTTCACGCTGCTAAATAACTGTGACGAATTTGTTTTTTCTTTTATCGAATAAAGTTCTGGTAGGTCGATGCGGAAGAAAATTCTATATATAATGCAATAAAAAATTAAAAATTGGCAATTTTTGGACTTACGTCGTTCTGATTTCGAGGTACAGAAGTGTCTTTTAAATTCCTTGTTTTAGGGGAAAACACTCTTTGGCTTTGGATGTTAACACATAACTAATTTACACAATTCGCTTTCTCTTGTCCATGATGTTGAACATGACTTATCTTGAAGGCTTGAACTGTTCTGACTTGATTGATTGTCAGATCCAGCAACATTTGCCGAAAATATAACGTATACTATTTAAGGACTTTAATTATTGTGAGAAGAGGTGAAGGTGTATTTTAAGATATTTTTCTTAAGAATTCCTTGGAAATGTGTGTTTTGATATCAAAAGCAGAAAATAAAATAACTCACATTGTTCTTTTATTCTGCGTAATGCCTTGTTCATAAAGCCTTTGTGTCTTTCCTGTGTGAGAAGACAATAATGAACTCGACTCTTTATGAAACTAAAGGAGAAGCTGTCACTAAGGTTCGTTATTAAGGATGGGCTGTTGTCAAGGCTTTATCTAACTCTTTTGAAATTGATATCTAGATAGATTATCTTTCACACTAGAGTAAGTGCACGAATATTTGTTTGGAAGTTAGAATTCCTTAAAATTATATGTGTTATATTACTTTATTGTGATATTTTTATATAATGGTGAAAAGGCATGAAATAAAGTGGATTCAAATTCATTCTGTAGAATAAAATTAGATAAGCAGAAAATTGAAGTTATTAGTTATAATCCGGCTAATATACAGTTACACTTAAAAAAAAACATTGTTTCAAAACTTGAATATAATTAATTAAAAATATTACATTAAAAAGAATAATTTTCAGCACTTTTATGAAATATTAAAATATGTACGGTTTACTTTAATTTTTATCTGCCATTGGTAAAAAATTGAAAATGGGTTTTCAATTTTGTACATTGTTTTGACTTTTGTTTTCTTAAAATGAAAAGCTACAATTCAATGATTTTTTTTTATTTTTCAACTTCTTGGCTAAATAGTCGGTTAATGTAAACGAAGACGCATTCGAAGTCATTCGAAAAAGTAAACTTGTAAACTTTTTAAGTTTTGAAATAAAAGTAGTTATAACAAATATTATGATGTCCAGTGTATGTGTTACAGACTGGTGAGTCCCCTATAGAGACGAAACTACAGTCTTTGGATGGCATAACCGGACTGTCGGTATATTGCAAGTAATTCTGCCTTAATAGTCATGGATAAATGGCTGTTATTTATTGCTTTAGTTGACATAAATATTAAAAAAAGCGGTTACAATAAATAAATAGATAAATCAAAAAGTCAATTAAAATAAGTTAAAATTTAAGAAAAATTATGTTTATTAAAGTATGCAATCATTTTTATTTAGAAACTAAATGCAAAACTTGACTACCATGGAAAATTGTCACATTAATTCGAGCGAATACTGAGTTTTTGCTGTGTTTAGTGAAAAACGGTTAACACGTCACTGAATAAATTTTCAGTGTGCCTCAGAACTACTGTTGTCAGGCCTATATTATCGTATAAAGCAGTACTGTCTGTCTGCGTATTGGGCGCCTGGCAGTCACGATCGCTTCCATTTGAAAAAGGTGTGATAGGATAAGGAGAGGCACTTGCCGGTGCTTTCGCTTCTTACTTCCTGTTGAATGTTACTTCGCATCCCCCCCCCCCCCATTTTGAGGAAATCCAAAGAGACCTCAGACATGCGCAAATGCGAGGAAGGTTTTACGATAAAAGATTAGACAGTAAGTAACCGCCCCTAGGCAAGGGCTAAGGCAGAAAAATGCAATACACCGCCAACTCGGCTATTTCGATCCATGGACAGCTGTTTCGAGCTTATTATGCTCTCATCAGCATGAATACGAAAGTAGTCAAGTTGGAGGCAAAAATCCTCTTATAAAGCAAAGAGAGCAAAAAGAAAAAAAAAAAAAAAAACTGGTAGCAGATGTGAAATTAGAATACCAGCGAGCGACCGCACTTGGTACGGTACAACTCGTAATTTTTTTAGGCAGAGCTCAAGGTATAAAGCAGTAAGTAACCGCCCCTAAGCAAGGGCTAAGGCAGAAACATGCAATACACCGCCAACTCGACTATTTCGATCCATGGACAGCTGTTTCGAGCTTGTATTGTCGAAACAGCTGTCCATGGATCGTAATTGCCGAGTTGGCGGTGTATTGCTATATTATCGTGTTATTAAATTTAATCCGAGATCACTAGTGCCGTAAAGATACGCATAAAATGTTACGGCAAAGGCTATAAAATTTTGCCATGGCATTTAGAAGTGAACGGTGGTTTAAATTAATTTTGTTTTTGTTTTTCTGTGAGCAATGGATAGCAAAGATATTTGCATGCTAATTAAACGTCAATAGTCACTGCACTGCAAAAGCTATTGTTTTAACAGTATAATATTGGCAGCAGAGGTTTCAGTTGAAAACTGTAAAAGAACAGTAACAAACTGTAAAACAATTATTTTATAGCTCATCATTGTAAGCCTAGCAATTTTACAGTTTATTGCGGTAAAATTAGCAATATTACCATAAAATAAGCTGTATTAAACTGTAAAAACTACAGTACGGTACTGGCAGCAGAGGTTTCAGTTTAAAACTAAAATATACAGTAATAAACTGTGAAACTAGCAATTTTAGTTTATTACTGTAAATTAGCAACTTTACAGTCTACTACTGCAAAATTAGCAATTTAACTGTAGAGTTGAATACTGAACAGTTTATTACTGTAACGTTAACAATTTTACAATTTATTACAGTAAAAATACAGTAAAATAGCTGTATTTTACTGTAAAAACAATATCTATTTTTTACAATGTGGGAACTACATTTGTAGAGCACGATGGGTGGAGAGTAATTCGAAGCGTATTTCATTCAACTATAATTTTACCATCTAAATTATGCATTAAATATTTCATTAATACTAACGGAAATTTCTATACTATTTTTCAGTTTAACTGAGAGAGCAACGAAGTGTCATATAATGTGAAAATTCGCAGCAGCTTTTATCAAATTTGATTATAAAACTATCTAACACGTTGACCCTTGAGTATAATAATAGGTCTTAAGCAATCTTTAACAAAAGAGGTATTGAACCATTTTGCGTTAATTTTCGTACCGTATCATTACGAAGCCTTTGATCTGAAAATCTCCAGAGTTTTGTCTTTGTCCAAACTGATGTAAAATGGTTCTTCATCTTTGTGTTCAAACCACTCATGAAAAGTTTTTGTAGAAGCGTCATTACCAAGTTTCACTTTGATAATTTCTTTCCTTTTTATTTCCGAGAAAAGAGTAAGTGATTTCTCTATTGAATTTTTTTTTTATTTTAAATCAAAACACGATATTTTTTATCGGTTTTCGTATAGAGCAACTGATGATGAAGTTGGTTTTTTTTTTGGTTTAAATAAAAACTAACTGCTGGTGAAAAGTTTGAAAACTACTATCCAGTGTATAAAGGACGTGGCTGTGGAGAAAATTTCATAATATTTAAAGTAATTTTACACAATGTTTCCCTGCGTGCATCTCTAATACATAACTTTTTAACCAATTTTTCTTTATCGAACCAAAAAATATCTATTTAAACATTACGCAATTGAAAAAAAAACAACGTATTTACACTCTAAACTTTGTCAAAAGCCGTAAAATATGCTGCAAATTTACCATCAGCACATGAAAAAAAAAATGAGGTAAATTGATCATCATTGATTTTCTACCGTTTATAAATGTGTCGTAAGTTTACGATTGACAGTGTTTTTTTTTGTGGAAACTTGAGGGCAATTTACCATGGTTAAAGCTTCTGCAACACAGAAATGTGTCGTTAAATTACCATAGGAGCTACCTATATATGAAAACATGAGGTATATTAACCGCCACTGACTTTTGTGCCATATAGAAATATATTGTAGATCTACCATACTGACTATCTTCTTATATGTAAACATATTGCAAATTTACACTCAGAGGGACCAATATGAAACTACTAAATATAAAATGACATAGTTTCTGGTTAGATTTTCAAGGTAATGGAAGGTCATTAAATATAAGAGGTAATGCGTTTTGATGGACTGATGATCGAAAAGCAAATTAAACCGGCTTTACTGCTGGGATGAACGAAACCTGTTTCAAGATTTTTATTTTTCTGTATTTTTTAAAGTGTCTCAATGTTTCAGAACTATTCTTACGTAAGGTTTCGGATTTTGTTATTGCTTTTCTTTTTTATGTTTTGCCCAAATTTTTGCTTGAACGTTTACAGCAAAATGAGATCAAGTAATATCAATCGTAATAAGCAGGACTTAACTAAAGTCGTAAATTTGCAAATTATTTCTTAAGACTACATTGTAGTTTTTCCCAATATTTGATGAGTTATACTCGGTTACTTTAAAATAGGCGCATCAAGTGTAGAAATTTTGCTTCGACTCCTTGGAAACCGTACGAAAGAAAACAGTTCCACTCTTTTTTCTACGCACTGCTGTTGAGGCATTTCATTTATTTTATGTTTATCGAATTAGGAATACGCATTTATTTATATCATCATGCCTCAGTTATTTCTCAACGTTTTCTGACATATCTAGTCACACATGAATAAAGCAAAAATTTCTAAAAAATGGTGTGCTTTTTTAACGTTGGTTTTTTATTAGAATAATATAGTTTCATCACAAAGCAGTTTTAATCGTTTGCATTTAACCATTGTTGCAAAAGCTAAGTGAGGGAAAAGTCCATAGCTTGGCAACTATGACGAACATGAAAGGAAAAAGACGGAGAGTGGGAAATTAATTTTACTTTGAGACGCCAACGCTTGTTACACAGTGTATAGTAACCAGTTTTTTTTTTTTTTTTTGAAAACTGTGTTAAGACAGTTAAAATAAAAAATCATTGATTAACTGCAAATATTTTAATCATTCTAAGGAACAAATTGTCACGTATTGATATATTTTCCCCGTAAGCTAGAGTTTGTTGGTTTTTTTTTTTTAACTTTTAGAAAAACTGCATTCAACCATTTTGAATAATATAATAATCTTCAACTTGAACTGTGTATCATTATCGCTCTAATTATTAAGTAAAAAGTCTTTTCCTTGGAAAAACATGTTACAGAACGCCATAAATTGGACTATATTATCATCTTGGTAAAAAGTCAATATCACAGCCGGATTTGGTAAGGAAATACATTTTGAGCATCAGTTTTACCGTGTAAAAAATTTGTCTGAATTGCCAGTAGCCGAATTGAAAAGGAAATTAAAATGTCAATTTTTTATTAAAGATAAGGTAAGTTTGCTAGAATTGACAGCTGTAATGAACTTTTCGCTGTCCACCGTTGCAGGATTAAATTAAAAATGCTCAAATTTGTTTTGTGTGCTTTGAATGAAAGTGTCATAGGTGCGTTGGAAAAATAATAAGTTTTACTATTACTACTGCATAAAGGCACATTAAGGACAAGTGTTATGTTTTTGTATATTCTTGTAATATGGGACAAATGAGTACTTCCAGTAGGAAATTTAAATTCATATTAACAATAATAATAATAATAAGGTTTGAATATTTTAAAAACAATACTAGTTTGTTTTCTCTTCCAGTTTGTCTTTCGCCTATTTTATACTTATTTCATATCAAGCTCACACATCTGCAAATGCTATAGCATTTTACATTTTTTTTTTGCAAAATTGGTAAATTTTGCAATCAAACCAATGATATGAGTGCCATAACTTATTTATAGGAAGATGTATTCCAAAAATGTATTCGGTTTCAAGTTTCAATGAATTAAGATAGCAAACTTCGCAACTCATTGTATCATATTTTGCGGGGAACTAGAAAATATTGCCGTGCTTTTAAAATAAAGACTTTTAGATTTTTGTTTAAAATTGGCGATTTAATTACTCTGGCTACGTACTTTCTTTTGCCCTCCAGTGTACAAATTTTAATTCCCGAATGTGTAAAAGTTGATTGGTTCCAGAAAATTTAAAGCAACACACGTCATTCTAGACACCTGCCCAATTTTCACGTTTTGCCGGAAAAATAGTGATATAATCATGTGAAAAAGGAAATCAGATGGAGCAATGTCGGGTGAGCATATTCCAGTAAAATTCAGCATAAAGGCATGATATTGAAATTCAATTTTGCAGGACCACATTCCAAAAGACGAGCCCTGAACGAACTTTTTACTGCACTATTTTCACCCAACCTTGCCCTATCCGATTTCCATTTGGATCGACAAAAAACTTGAAAATATAACTGGCAACCAAAATTTCATCTATAGATATTATTCTCCAAAATTATTTGATTTATTTTTCTTTCCTACAAGAAATAAGAAGTTAATCGATAACGAAATCAATTTAATTTTTGATAAAAAATAAAACACTTGTTAAAACTTTCTTTGTTTTAAGAAAACGACGTTATTTTCCGGTCCGCCTAATATTTTAACATTTATTTCTTATAAATCTGATTTTGTACTTAACAGGAAATGATCCCTGTTCCTAACATATTTCCACCCTCATTTCATTCTAACAAGTGTTACTTTTGTACTCTGATACTATTTCTGTGAACCAAATATTTTTCTGAAAATGGAATAAATATGGTTGTCCATGAATACTTTATTATGTGAATGAAATATACTTTAAACTTACTTCCTTAATAAAGAACGAAATCATATATACTTAATGCCGAAGTCAATTGATACTCTCATCTAGATTCAGTTCGACAGTATTAAAAATATAGCACTAAAGCACTAATGAAAAATGACAAATAACAAGTATTTGCATAAATTTACACTTAGAAACAATCTTATAATCAAGAAAACTTTTTGAAACAATCTTAATACAATAACATTCAGCCAAAAATATTCGTCTCGGATAATTTTGTCAGGAAACAAACAACGTATGGGTAGTTTCCAAAAGAATCCATAGCTAATTTTTAGAAAGCCCTTTATTGCAAACAGTAAAATTTAATTTCGCTGCATTTATGCTGAGGGCAGTGGATAATCTAATTATAGACACCCCAGGCAGCAGGGAGGATTCGCTTAACGCCCAGTCCTCATCCTTTTACAAGTAACTGGGAGGAATTAACTTTTAGTCAGACTAGTGACAGACATGTTTACTTAAAGTAGAAAATATTTACGCGCCTGGAAGTTTCGAATTGGAATACATGCGATAGTTTAGTTACTACAATAAAGAAAATCACATAGAAACTAGAGATTTTCTTTTTACTGGAGCTTGAACTTTTGTAGTAATAATATTATTGCTATTTAGTTGAACTAAAGCTTCCATAAATTAAGATAAACTATTCCTAAAGACCAGAGCGTTTGAGAAAAAATGTGTTTTTTCTGTAAATTATGTAAGAAACATAATTAACGCATTGCACTTATTACTTTATATTGTTATGCCAGCACGGTGCACAATTTATTCGTTATATTAATATTCAACTTGATCAAAGCCTAACACGGCAGTTAATGTGAACAAACAGTTGTTTCAAGCATATGTAAAGCTTCTTCACCAATTAGAAATGCTTAATGCACCAACGAGATGGTTTTTACTGGTAAGTATGTCTTAAAAGCAAGTGTGTATCAAAAATG
Organism: Uloborus plumipes; assembly: GCA_038373865.1. Lineage (NCBI taxonomy): Eukaryota > Metazoa > Arthropoda > Arachnida > Araneae > Uloboridae > Uloborus > Uloborus plumipes. The sequence continues at coordinate 97,114 of JAXGGA010002167.1, read as the reverse complement.
GTAACTCTGTTCGGGAAATTATCATAATATAAAATACATTGTGAATTTCCAAAAAAAAAATCTTGCAACTTGTCCAACCAAAGTGCTTTTCTATTTATCAAACGTGGCAAGACACAAACCAAGTTTTTAAATGAAATGTTTAAATTTTAAGCAAAAAAATCCATTAAACAATATTCAAAGCTTCACTAAAATAAAAAAGCAATTCTCTGAGTAATTACAAGAAACCCTTAAAATGGAAAATTATCAACCAATATATATGAGCAGGGTAAAAAGCAATAAAAAATCCTTGAAAAACAACTGGCACGAGCTAATTTAGCAATGGGGATATCTTCACTTATTTGGCATATTCCAAGTAATGATAATCCCACCTCTCGTTTCAACACTGGTTCTTTTGAATACAATTGTTTTCAAAGCTATCTGCTCCTAAATTTAAACTCTCAGTGTATGTAAATGCCCCCATCATGTGCTGGGGTTAAAATTTTCGTAATTTATTTATATGATTAATATGCCAAGTTTCTTATCGTTTTAGCATTTCTTTGTGCGTCGCAAACGGGATTTCATTTATTTAATAAACTTAAATAGTGTATCAACTGTATAAAATATAAACTTTGATTTGTGTCACCTATCACGTAAACGGTTGTTGCAATGGTGAAAGAGACAATTAGTAAATACAAATTTTCAGTCTACAGGTATATTTGAGTTTTTCTATAATTCTTAGATTGTAATTTGAACATATTTAGAAACATTTTACTTCAAATAAAAAGAGGGGAGGGGAGAGCAAGGGTATCAAATCAGCAAAAGTAACTATTTACACAGCAGGCACAGTGAAAACCTTCGGAGAATTTCTTTAAGTAAACATACGTTTTAGCATTTCATCTGGTAGTGGTTACGCCGCAGTTTAATATGTGAAATACGTTTAATCGCATTGGCAATTGGACTTCTTCTGGTGTCTTATTTAATCAACATTATTACTTACTTCCATAATTTTTTTTAATTTACACTCCATGCCATTTTAACTCTAATGTGGAATTTTCAATTTATAATAGCTTCAAATCCTTAATCAAACGATTGATTATAATGCACATTTATTGGTTTTTAATAATAATAATAATAATAATTCGAACACTTTCGCTACTCTTATTACAGTCGAACCCGCTTAATGGAATAGCCATTTTGTCACGAAAAAGTATTCTAATAAGCGGGATATTCCATTATCCGGGATGAAAATGATGCATTTTAATGGTTTGGTACATTAAAAACGTATTACATTAAGCGGGATATTCTTTTAAGCGATATTCTAATAAGCGGGCTCGACTGTATTTCCTTTTTTATTTTCCACGCAATATATATGATATACGTTTGTTAGAAAAGAATTAAAACAATAAAGAAAAATAGTAAGTAGCATTGTAGCTACATCAGGAGAAAATGATATTTCCTTCTTGTCTGTTTTATTAAAGCACTACAACTTCTGAGAAATCTCTATGGGCTCCATCTCTGGCGCCTGGCCAAACTAAAAATAAGAAAAAAGAAAGTAATGGGAGAACATACCTAACACATTTTTGTTCCGATAAGAAATGGCTATGATATTTTTATAACTTAACATCGATTTTTTTATTAAATAGTTAATGAACGCCATTGACGTTCTAGAGAATCATGCAATTTTTTACAGAGGAACATTACCGTTAAAAAGAAGGCTTTCGAAATACTGAATCATTTTTTTTATTTATATTTTTTAGACAAAAAATGAACGTTTATCAGATTAAAAAGAGTTTTATTTCTCTATCTAAATATTTCATAATAGTTATTCCAGAAAAACAGAAAAAAGAATTAAGATATATAGCAAATTTTAATTATTTATTCTGCTCTTTTCTCTACTTGGAAGAAATGGTAGAAGTTCAGAATCTGAAACTAATTGCAATTTAACATTTTTTAGTTATAAACAAGTTTTTTCCCTTTGTAACTTGGTTGTTTCAAGCTGTTATTATTCTTGAGATCTAATGTTCAATCACATCAGCATTACTTGAACACATTAAGCCACATTTACCTTTAAATTATGTGATCTTTATACATTTCTACAACTAAGCAATGTGTATTTGCTTTAGACCTCTTCCAGTTATAACAATGGAAGTTAAAACGATTGCTTGAATGAAATACATTTTATCTTAGCTTCTGTACATGTGATGACGAAGTATTCATTACAGTTATAAAATAAGCTGCATTAGAAATAGGCTGTACGTTTTTAAAGTTGAAGTAGTCATAATGCATAAAAATCTTTTTGATATGACAGACTTTTCTTGCGTACACAGTGGAATATCTTAATATCTTTATCAAATATCAGTTTTGCTTAGTTTCATATAATAAAGCTTTTGCAAGTGTGCCAGAGGAAAAAGTGAAAAAATAGTAGTGTGTCTACTACACAACTGCTAAACATATTATCACCCATTTTTCCTTTTTCATAGTGATTAAAGACTTGCAGAAACATTAAAATTTCAAACTTGAAGAAAAATATTATTACCTAATGTTAAAATACTTTGTCTTCTGCTAAAGAACAATTATTGTATTACATTTCCGTGGAAGAAGCTAGTTTTGCTTCTTACAATATGTAAAACTGTTTTTTTTTTACAACAGTATTGGGGTAAATAGTTATAAATTAAGCTTATTTAAACTCTGCTAAGCTGCAATACTAAATTCAACCAAAATAGTGGATTTTTTAAATAGATATACAACAGTACACTTATAGAGTAGCTCCACTTTTTTGTTCAGTTTTGTTTGAACAAAAAAAGTTTAATCGCATTAGATTATTTGAAACCAGTTGGGGATAAATTCCGTCGGTTTAACGGAAGGACAGTTTTTACAAATAATTGATGTACATATTTATGTGTGTAAGCAAACCAAAATGCAATTTTTTTAATAACTGATCTACAGACTTTTATATACACAATGTTATGTAGGTAAATAAGCCAAATATAGAAGTTTTTGTTTGAAATATTTTTGTAAAATTTAAAATTTAAAACTGTAACGGAAGGACTTTTTCTTTTGATATGATTTTCACTCTATCATATTTGTCTCAGTTCACATTTGTCAAAAGTTTAGCTAAACCACACAAGGAAAAATTCTGAAAAAACTAGAGTGCATAGAGAAGTGTTTAATCACTTCAATTTTACCTCTTTTTTATAATATTTTAATATAAATTTGGTACTTGTCAACGGTAACGGAAGAACAAGAAGTTCCAAATAATAAAACATTGTAAATTTCAATTTGCAGATAATAGTTACAAGCAAAGAAAGCAGGCTGAAATTTAAGATGAAATAAATTACAGTGCCTGGAGCAACCGTTACTTTTTTTATTTGTTTATACTCAATAAGTTAGTCAGAGTCATTGAAACATGTATCTTCTTTCTCAGCTAACGTAAAGATAATTCCCACAGTATTATGCCTCTTTAAAAAGGCATTTTTGTCCCTTCATCTCCTATATAAAGTACCTGTTAAACATAGCTCTTTGTTAAGCTATTTTTTAAAAACACTTAAAAATTATGCGAACTGTTAATTCATCGTTTGGCATAGTTTCTTCTTTTTCTGCCATTGATTCAACTGTATCTTCATCGTAAGCATCATTCATAACAGTTACCTTCATAAGCTTGAAGTGAAATCTTCTTCGTTTTGTTGAAGTATTCTCTGTCTTCAATGATATACATTTCTGAAGAAAGTTAGGTATGGGGCAAGTGACAAAACATTAATTTTTGAAACTCAAGTGTCATGTCTACTTTTTTCTGGAATTCACCCGGAGATTCGTATGATAATAGTGATGCAAAAAAGTTAACTTCCCACTTAATACTAAAAAATGATGCAAAATAAAAAACTTAATTTTAAACTATTGCTTAATAAAAAAATGCAAAAAACTTCTACAAAACAAAAAATAACTTCAGTAATATCTGCCTGATTTTGTCAAAGCTTGATTTTACCCCATCTCATCCAACTCTTTTTCAACTTTTGCAAAAAGAAAAAGAATTCACTTTATTAATCCGTGTAAATTTTACTTATTTATGTTTTTTTTAATAAAGCAAGAACAATGAAAAAAAAATAAAAAAAACTTCTAATTCCTTTCGTGCTATTTATAAAAGAATGCATTTCAAGCTTCCTTTGTTTTTTTCATTTATACATTTATATTGATTTTTTTTTCTCCTTAAATACCGAATACGAAAGACAAATCTATTTTTAAAAACGAGAGTTTGAAACTTCTGCTTTTTTTTTTTTTATTTATTTTACTTTAATATTCTTTCTTAATTATTTTAAGGGAAAACGCATTTTTTAGGTTGATAATAATGTACGAATTGCTTTGGAGAATTGTACACGATTTTGAGAAGTTGTAATTAAACATTTCAGAAAATGAAAGTGCAAAATATAAGCAAATTCAAATTAAGTTTTTTCAGTGCAAAATATTTAATTATTGTTTCGAAAACTTGGTAATGATGTCCTACTGAAATTTAAAACTAAACGATAACTTTTCTCCAGCTGTACATATACATAGAGTTTTGGGTTTTTCATAAATTTATTTCTTCTCAATGACTTCCTAAACTATATTTCTCCAAATTTATATAGTCTTGAAAAAAGTTCAAGTTACTCGAAAAAGTACATATTTAACGATAATTCTTGTTATAGCTTAAAAGTTTGTCAACTGAAAATTGTATGGTTTTTTACTCTCTTATACTACGCTTTATGAAATATTTCGACACTTTTCTTTTGGAAACCATTTTTTTAGCTCTGACAATAATCTTTTTCAGTCAATGTACTGTTTTGAGAGGAAAAGAAATCCTTAAGAAATAATAGTTTTATATTTTGCCATTCATTGCAATGATATTATCACTGTGTTCTTTCAAAATGGAAGTTTTCATTTTCTTCTCTTCGCATGATTAAAAAAGAATTTAGATTTGAAACTTGAAAGAAAACTTAAAATAGCTTTTGAAAACTTAAAATCAATTCCGATTATCAATCTTTGTGTGAACTGCGAAGAATCTGAATGTTCGTTTAAAACTGAAAAGTTTCAGAAAAATATTTTAGAATGTCATTCAATTCTAAAGTTCCATTAATCGATCTGGTATCGATTATGCCAAAAAATTTTACATTTGGATGTTCAAATCGTTAAATTTGAATACGTATTTTTTTTCAAGTATACTTTGTAAGCCTTTTTCAAAATATATTTCCTCTTTTTTTCAGTGTTTTCCTTTGACTTTATTCAACTCTAAAAATTAAATAAACATTTTCTTAAATTAGTTGCATAAATAGCATATTCATTTTTAGGGTACTTTTTCTTTATGGTGCTTCAGTGTACAGTACCGTTTTAGAAAAGTATTTCCAACAGTGCATTGCAATATGCTTTCGAGTCGGTAGGATACACATATCGTATATTTATAAATACTTTTAGGGTTACAAGAACTAAATAGAGTTGAAAAAAAAGAAAAAGAAAAAGAAAAAAAGGCAAACGCCGGCTAAACAAACTAGACACACACACACACACACACACAGATGAATGCAATGATTTTAAAAATATAATTTTAGGTGTATATGTTTTTTTTTTTTTTTTGTTTGCTTGCTTTCAACTTTTCCCCCTTCACCAATCACTACGGTTATTCCAAGATCGAGAATAACAAAGCTCAGTTTGTTTAATTGTTCCTTTATTTCTTAGATGCAATTCAGATGTTTTAAGGAATTAAAGACAATTTTCGAATAAAAATAATCAAAAAGGAAATTTGTGAACATAGGCGAAATTATAAATTGAAGGACTTGGGAGATGAAGGGGCTAAGTGACAAAACAAAAATTGCGAGTAATTGAAACTCAAAGCTTTATTGTTGCAGTTGTTGCAGCTTTTTTGTTTTCTGGTTCTGTTGTTAGGGTGCGTTTGAAATTGGTCTAATGACATCTACTTTTTGATGTACTAACTTTTATTTTCTTACCTGTATCCATTGCTTGCCATTATCCAGAGTGTTTATTTTTTAAAATGCAACATAGCGCTTTCATCCTCCAAGTCCTTCAATTGTGATAGTACCAATTTAAAAAAAAATGTGCTTCAAAAATGAATAACTAACCAATCAGATAAAAAAGCGTTTCCTATTTTTGAGAAAAAAGTACGGAAAAAAACTTTTAGCAGTCAGCCAGGTATTTTATTAAAGTCTTAAGCTAATCGCTTCTCTTCAATCAAGAGCTCGCTTCAAGCTCAATTTGTTGCAAGGCATATAATGCTAATGGATTAACGAACATCGCCTTGCTAGTAGTTAAGATCATTAAAATGACGACATTATAAAGCTCCGAGGATATATGTTTGATTACCAAGTGTTCTTCTGAAATATTCAAATTATGCATTAATGCAGTTTCTTCTGAACGAAATAATTGATTTTATGCAAAAGTCTTCAAGTCAATCTGCATATATAATCGGAGATGCGTTAAAGTTGTTCTGCGCTAAAAGTCCATTTGCATTTAGAAACAACTAGGACCTGTGTGATAATATGCGTTCGCTCGTTATTAACTCTCTACAAGTGCTGATAATTAAAGTAATAATTATATGAGGAAACTCACACAAGCTGAATCAAGGGTTACTGAATTCCTCGTAATTAAGGATGCTGATAAATTAAAGACTTGTGTTTAAAATAAAATTTAAATTGCAACTTAACATTTTAATATTATTAGTGGAGGATTGTTTAAAGAAGGTTATATAAATATGCATGAGTTTATTCATATATGTATATAAATTCTGGGCGAGAGCAAGAAATAAAGTTTGTGTAATTAAAAGAAAAAACAGCAATCATTTGACTTATTTTACCTTCGCAAAAGTAGTAAATTTCTGATCTGCTATTTAAATATTAAACTAATTTTTATGAATATTTTTAGAACATAGCAGCAAGAGCAAACAAATCTATAGAAGAGCAATATATTGTTACGAATTCGTCGCTCCTTCAAAGTTTCTTAAATGACGAATCCAGTCTTGATAAAAATTAAATTAATTTATTTACAAATTTATGAGCAAAAGAGCTGGTAACAATTGCTAAACATCTAGAAAATAAGCAAACATCATTGATCATTATTCACATAGCAGTACACCACGTATTAAAATTTAAATACGCGAAACACAACTCAAAATCAAAGTTAAGCACATTTACAAACCGATAAACAAGTCTACTAAGAGCTAAAAAATCCATTGCGACTATGCGGTTATTTATATCCGCTAAAGGTAAATCTGTAAGTTTCTAGTAAAATCAAGAAAAATCCCATTAAAAAACTATTTATTTTCCTCATATTTTGCATTTCATTCAGTGTTTATTATTAGAGGGGCAATATAGAATTCAAAAATGTTGCCTTGACTCTTACTGAAATGTTGCCCTGATTCTTAGCAAATTTGATTTTCACGTAATTTACAGACCTAAAAATGAACTATCTTTTTCCAAACTAAAGGGCCCAATCCAACCACTCGATCAGTGGGGCATCTATTACATTTATTGCCAATGTAAAATCGGATGCATGGGACAGACAAGATGATCATTAAAATTTCGTTCAAAGGAAGATGAAAACTACGTTATACAGCAGGAACTCAGAAAACCTTCCATTGCCTCCAAACATTGTTTTGACACAGAGCATAATTTCGTTTTTTCGGAAGCCAAAACCATTTGCAGACCTACGACTGAAGGTGAATTGGATTTTCTAGAAGCCTTTTATGTTCACAAGCATTTAAATAATCTCTGTAATGAGTCTTTTGCTGTTCCTCATATCTCTCAAATTTTAATCGATTGTCTCAAATTTATATATTCTGATACGTCAAATATTACCTCAGCACATGCTAAGATCTGATTGGTCTATCTTCTTTCCTTATTCCTTATTCCTTATTCCTAAACTCTTTCGCGACCTTGTTTCATTCTATTTGCTTTCTGGGCACTGAAGAAGGAGGCTGTTGCCTCTGAAAGTGTTTGTATCTTTTAAAACGTTTAATCTTATTTGTGCTTTCAAACGTTTTTGCTTATTTTATCTATTTTATGCACAAAGCTATCCCTTTTTAATTAACATGCATACGTGTTGGTTTTGTTATTTAAATCACTCGAGTATCCAAGTCCAAAATAAATCTCCCAGATTTGAGGCAGAATCGGTACGGCTCCCATTTGTACAACCACCTTTAAGGAGGAATTCGGATTTAGTTTAACGCACATGCAATTAGGACCCGTTTATAGGATTTGTACGCAGTAATGTGAAAATAAATTGTATGTAAAGCATTGCGAATTCGCTTTTAATAATATTTTTCTTCAATTTTTATTATGATTTTTTTAAGTTATAGTAGTCATGAAGAACAACAAGTCGACTCCCCTTTAGTTTTACAGAGATAGCTATTAATTTAAAAAATTTAAAATATCTACTTATATTAAAAACTGAGTATCTTTCTCACTATCTTTCTTTCTAACTATCTTTCTTTCTAACTATCTTTCTATCTTTCTATGTCACGCTTCTTTCTCCTGAACGCCAATGAACTGAAAGTCGAACCAGGTACCGATAGATAGGTAATTTTTCAAGCTTCTTTAGTTTAAATTGATATAATTATACGATTTTAATTAGCGAAGATATCAATTAATAAGTAGTCAAGTTTAAAGCGATTAAGCCTAATAAATGATTAAATATGAAATCCATTCTTGCAAACCGTCGTTGCTATGAAACAGTATAATAACAATGATAATGAGAATTTTGAATGAAGGCTTAACTAAATCAAACACGAAACTCATAAGCGGACCACTTACGTAGAATTTTTATCGCTAGCTACTGGTAATATTTTGAAACATTTATTTGTTGAAGAGCCATCTACTTATATTAAAAACTGAGTATCTATGTCTGCTTTTTTTCTTTGAGCGACCTGAACTTACTGAAACTTTCCTCACCATCTTGAAGGCGTGAAGCATCTCAATAATTCGAATGATTTTTTTATATAGGAAAAAAGTAAAGGCGTGAAGCGCCTGTAAGCGAGCCGCCTTGGCGGGGAGTAATTTCTTTAAATTTTTTTTCTCACTACTTTCAGGGCACGAAGTGCCCGTGCAACGCCGGGCCACGTGCGTGGTATGTCTTGAAATCGAATGAACATTAAATTATATCAAATAATATAATTTCAGAATGAGGTAAAAGTTAGAGAGGGGGGACGTTATGCATCAGCATGCCGCAGGAAGCTAATCTAGCTGCCCTGGCAGCTAGTTGTGTTTTAAAATTTGTTATATGCATTACTTCAAAAAAGAAGCATTTTCATTTGCTGAATAAAATAGGCTTCTTATATGCCTCAAAACATAACATTAATTACCTTTTTTTACTTACAACTGGCTTTTTTCTTGCTAAATTTAGTAATGAAAAATTTAAAAATCATTTTAATAAAGATAATTTTCCCACCGTCGCATCTGAATCGGAAGAGAAATACCAATTAAATTTAAAATAAAGTACACTAATGTTTTCCCGAGCACGCTGTAAAAATAATTATTTCTCCGAATGTTACGTTTGATTACTTATTCAGAAACAATTTCTGTAATGTGATGTTGATAATTACCTTCATTATTTATTCCGATTTATAAAGCCAGAATAACTTAATTAACAAAAGCTGCATTTGTTATAATTTCACATTATTTCATTTAATAATCATTATCAGAGATTTATTCGCTTACTTTCCACACAGCAAATGAAAAACAACTTTTAATAAAGGCATTTCATTTTTGTAGGAAATTAGTATCAAGTTACCTTCTAATGGAGAAAAAAATCAGTTGCTCTTTCCTAATACTATTTTCTGTAATACTCAAATAAGCATTAGGAAGAACTAGTTTAATTAGGCGCATTAATTTGATAAAGTAACGAAAAATAACCCGATGCAATTGTTGATGTATTTAAGGCAAATAACTGTAAAATGGAAACAAATGTATTAATGATAACACTATTTCCCTTAATCAAAGATACTTAAGGTTCATAAACTAAAATTGTTTTGTCGAAAATATGTGGACTTTATTGCAGGAGTAATTGAGCCGTTTATTTCAAAAACCAGTCAATATATAGCATTTCTAATTTTGAGAAAACATTTGTGGCATCACATTAAGTTCTATTGCGATTAAAACACCTTTACGCCAATTTTAAAGAAAATGAAATGAAATTGAAATGAATTCGAATTGAATTATTGAGGAAACCAAAAAAAAAAGCACCTTTTAGCAATAGTCTCTATTCGAAAAAACAAAACTAAAAATATTTTTTTACAACTTGCCCTAATGAGTCTAAGTTATGTATTTATCTAAATTGGATTAAAATTAACTTTTGAAAAAAGTCAAAAGCCGCAAAACCCGGGGTAGGATCGAGCCTATGATCTTCACGCTTCACGTAAGACATGCCATCCAACCGTGCCAATGCGTCTTACTTTGTAGACGTTATTTCTTCTTGTAATGTGTAGTAAGGAAAAAAAAAGTTTTTTTAACAAAATAAACAAAGAGAAAAAACTAATTGGGCCATGGTAGCTCGATTTTTAAGGCGTCAGACTTGCAACCGGAGGGTCCCGGGTTCGATCCTAACCGATCAAAGATCCACAGCCGTTACTAATGATGGCTGGGCGACGTAAAATAAGGGTCGTGGTTAAAGTCCTCCAAGTGAAACGATACCTCTGCGTATAATAGACCAGGGGTTTGCTCGGCCCTTGGTCTTGATCAAAAGAACAGAGCACTCTGAGCTAAATCGGACTTCCACCTTAATGGTACTCGTAAAAACGGAAGCCGTACTTATTCCGCCTTAATTCGGGTAGATGTGTCTATTCGACCAGAGTGGGTCCAGAGCTCGGGTTCCAGAGTGGTTTCAGAAACAACATAAACAACAAAAGGTAATTTTTTGATAGTAGGGTCCATTTTATTCATTAACCGACCCGATTAGTTTTTAAATGAAATTCATATCATTGGGGGAAGAAGAATTTGATTGCCAGAGAAATAACATACAATATGTTAAGTAAAACTGTATAAATATTTACGTCAATGATTCTTTAAATATATAACAACGCAACCAAGTAAACAATGCGTTTGTACCAAACATTGCTCGGTCTATGATCAGGATAAATAAATTATGCACAGAGTTACAAAATTTACGATGGAAATAGAGCGGAACAAAATCGACCTCCTTCCAATTTATGAAACTGCGGCTGTTGTATTTATCATGTACTAGCATTTAATAGAGAAAATCAATGCAGAGTTTGAGTGTAGTCGGTTTTGAAAACAGTTTATGCTTTCTCTCCATTGCTGGTTTAAAGTCGTATTATTTTAATGATCCTGCCTCCCAACTATATTTGTTAATGAATCTTTAAATTTATCGAACACGTTAACGACATTGCTCTGCAAATTTTGCCATGAGATCAGTGATTTGTGTCAGCGTTATGTGTCACATTACATTAATGAGCAATTTTCGTTTGAAATTTAATGCTCAGAAACTAAACAGTAGTAATTTATTATGAAGTATATTATTGTATGGTATAAACATTTTAAATTCATTTCTGCAATACAATTATACACAATTAAGGTTTATTCAACTTTAACAGAATGGATTCGAATCGAATATAATCAATTGCATTAAAATATTGTGCTACAGAAATTTTCTCTGCCCAATCCAGAAGGAAGTTTTTCATTATACTACTGGTAGACGTATTTTTACCCAATTGAACAAAATTGAGTTGAATGATCCCCTCATACTCATCCCACTGAATCCGGTGCCTCCAGTACCTACCACTACACGTGGTTTAACCGGTTGGATGGACCCCTAAAGAGCGCTCTGTTTTTTGATCTTGACCAGGAGTCAAGCAACCACCGGTCCAGCACCCCCAGAGGTATTGATTTTGAGTAAGCAATGGGAGACTTTCTGACTATGAACGTATATAAAGCGCCCTAGTCACCATTAGCGAGCACGCTGGATCTTCCTACGAGTTCGTTGCCTTTCCGAACTCATTATCTCCAAACTCTCGATCTTGACACCATGGCCACTAATTTCCTTCGGTCGCACCTCTACGTTATTATTTATTTATTGTTCCAGTAGAGTGGCATGGTGGTTAGATGTTGCCTGCTTATGTCCTAAGGCGCGAGTTCAAACCCGGCTCAGCCTGAGGTTTCCACGGTGCAGAAAATCGAAAATGTTCATGTCGCAGGATTATGCGATAATCGCAAGACATCCTAACATTTTTTTTTTTGGTTTTGACCTAAAATACTCTTGGCAAAGTGTAACTCCTATTGCGTTTTCACATCAGCGAAAGTCTAGATGTCTCCATTTGTTGAGAAACCTTTGCTTTGAGATCTTGTTGTAGTTGTTATCCGGCGATAGAGATGTTAAGCAAAAGAACGAATGCTAGCGTTTGGGAAATGATTTGACTCTGCTAATGATCAAAAACTAATCCGGTAAACAATAAATGTTGTTTTTACAGTATAATACAGCGAATTTTAAAGTAATTTTACAGTAAAAAACTAAATTTGCTAATTTTACAGTAGTAAACTGTAAAATTGTTCACTTACAGTATTAAAATAAAATTGCTAGTTTACAGTAAGAAACTGTAAAATTGCTATACAGTTATAAGGTTTGAAATTGCTAGTTAACATTAATAAATTGTAAAACTACTAGTTATACAGTTTAATACTTCACTTCACAATCTCCAGGGTCCCCCGTACCTACCACAGCTTCGTGGTTTAACCGGGATAGGGCCCTGAAGAGCGCTCTGTTCTTAATTTTGAACCAGAACCTAGGGTCGAGCAAACCCTAGGGCCCAGCACCCCCAGAGGTATCGTTTCACTTGGAGGACTTTGTGACCACGACATTTTTAACGCCTCCCAGCCACCATTAATCAAGGCGGTGGATCTTTGATCGGCTGGGTTTCGAACCCGGGTCCCTCCGGACACGAGTCCGATGCCTTACCGATCGGGCCACCACGGCCCTACAGTTTAATACTGTGCATTTAACAGTTTTAAACTGGAGCCTCCGCGGCCAGTATTATACTGTGTTTTTTATAGTATAATACAGTCAGATATCTGTGCATCCATAAGCTCCACATTTTTTTGCATTGAAAAAAAAAGGCGTTCCTTGTAACGCCGAAACACGTGTCTGCAGTATCCCCGCATATTTGTGCCTTTTTAACGTTGTATGTATACTTTACATAATACAGTTAGTTTTTTTGGTAATAAACTGTAAAGTTGCCAGTTTTTCAGTAAGAAATTGCAAAATAGCTAGATTTTGTTTATTAACCTATTAATTCCTGACATTTTTTTTCCAAAGACATTTTGTGTAGTGGTTGCAAACAATGTTTAATGGACAGGAAAAATAATTAAAAAGATATCATGTAAAAATACTTTTTTAATTATAAAACGAAAATTCAACTCTAAAAAGGGACGCTAAGCACCAGAGGGTACACTCTTTTTTACTAAATTTTTTTCTGCCTTCGATATAATATCTAAAAAGACATTTTGTAGGAAGAAATAAAAGCAACAATTAACATAAACTGGGAAGCTGGAAATAATTTTAAAAACTAATTAAATACTATTATTTGGTTGAAATGTTCATTTTTGGATAATTCAGACACGCTTTTTGGACCGTTTCTAAAAAGGAACGCTAGGCATTAATGGGTTAATGTGCTTTTACAATTTTAAACTGGAACCTTTTTTGCCAGTATTGAACTGTAAAAACAACAGCTTTTTTTGCAGTCGAATGTCATTGCAAAGAAAATATTTTACTTTTTTGAGCAACCTGCTTTTTCTAACAAAGAAAATCCGACATAAAACATGTTTTAAATATGTAGAACAAACAATACATATATTAAAGTGCTTTAAAAAGAAAGAAACACCCCATACTATAGTTTTAGATTTTAAGCAATTGCGTGCTTAAAAATTGATGATACAGAAAGTTATAAATAAAGAAAAAAAATGATTAGAAACAGCATTCAAGAGTATTCAGATCTAAAATATAGTTGTGTAAAATAAAAAGAGGAGCTCTGCAATTGTGTAAAATATTACTCGAACAGATTTTCCTGAATTATTACTGCATCATTATGCAATTGTTGGCTGAAAGGTTTGGAAAAAACTTTTCCTCAGACATAAATTGCCAAGTTATTTTCTTCATTTTGTATTCTTCCCACGTTTTCACCAAAGAAATAAAAAAAATTGCTTTACGTAGGTTTTAGAAGTTTTAGAGATATATTTTCAAATAATTCTGAATAATCTTTTGACTGGAGGTATAATGTAAGCTTAAGGAATAATTTGAAATGGCTTTTATGATATTATATTTCTACGTTAGTATGAAACACTATATTCTTGTAATCATAAATATTTCGAAATAAAAGTTCAAATAACAATACTTTTGATAGTTTTTGTGAAGCAAATAGAAGCAAAAAATCTATTTAAACTTTTCAACAAAAAGACAAAAAAGGATTGAAATATTTAAAAACAAATCTAGTATGGATGATTTTACTTTTGATTTAGTTTTTGGAACAAAAAAAAAAAAAAAAAGGCTGCGTAATTGTGAACTTGAAAAATTACGTAACACAGAAATCGCACAAAAAATGTGTTGTCATCTTCTTCTGCTTTGGAACAGGCTTCGTGGGCACATCTCTGCCAAATCGAGCATTGTATCCATTTTCCTTCTCCAGATTTCGATTCAAGATACAGAGCGTTGCAGGAAATACATGATTCATCTTTTTCAGCTTCATCTTCTGAAGACAACGACGTCCAACCTGTGGGCTAACTGATAAATTTTTTTTAGTTTTTCTTATGTTAGGTCCATTTTGTTCGATTTTTGAATTCGTTCTCGTTCTCTTTTTTTCCCGTTCTTCTTCTTCCAACTCAAGTTTATATGGGCTTCCTGTTATAACTGCTGTTTTCCCTCTTCTTCTATAGTGTTTATTTTGAGGTCTTGGGCCAATCACTCGTGGTGGAGGTAGAACTTTTTTGGGGGATATAGCAAATGGCATTTTAGGATTTTAGGATGATAGTATAGCCTGTGTCTCATGTTGAAGTGAAACGGCTGGATAAGGCTTGCGTTTGTGCTAGTATTATCGATGTCCCCATCACTAGGTGATTCATTCAATACTGTCTCTACTGGTTGTGATGACTGCAAACTCTTAGTTGCTATGACTAAACTTCAAGATCCTTCGGATCTGGCCTCGTTTTTTTTCTTTGTTTTGCAGATTTAATAGTTGTTGAGACGCCATGTTCTGAGCACCCGGTAATGGGGGATCTGTTGGAAGACAAGAAGCGAAGAGATATTAAGGAAAGACATCTGAGTTATATAGAAAAATACCTGTTTTGCTGAACCATTCACAGCAGTTTGGTCAACAGCTGCTCGTTAAAGTGCTGCATTGAATATCTTTCCTGCTTCGTTCGACCTCTGCCAGGATGGTTAAAAATCCACCTGCAAACTTCTTGCTCGCTTCGTGCTGCTTAAACACATTGCTAAAACATTAATGGAAATGGTCGGATAAAACGGGACGCATAAAAATTGTACCCCGTTTTGGGCACCCCAAAAGTGTCTCTTTTGCCCGACCATGATGCTTTTGACAACATAAATGGCTGACCGCTGAACCGTCACTCACTAGCAATATTTAAGAGCATGAAATTATTGTTAAAAGAGCTATGAACAAAACACAGTACTAACCGGAATTATTCCATAGGACGGAGAAGCACAAGGATAGTTTTTCTGCAGTCGAAAAATGTAAAAGGTACCGTAAAGTAGGGTTACTTGGACCCACAAGGGGGTTACTTGAGCCCACAGAAAAATGATAAAATCTGGGTTTGGTACCAGCGTTAGAGACTGCAGAGGGCTTCTACCTAGCGGAGAAACGAGGAACTACGTGCAAGTCTTCAACTAGTAAGTACCAAACCCAGATTTTATCATTTTACTGTAATGGGCTCAAGTAACCCCCTAGGGTCCAAGTAACCCGACTTTACGGTAAGTAAAATCTCAATTGAAAACTTTGAAAAAGTATTTCTTTGCGAAATACGTCGCTAGCGTTGAGAGATCCATTGCGATATCTGTCACGGCGTTCGGGGACTAGTTTAGCCTGTCTCGCACGAGACAGTACCACCAGTCAATGCTCCGAGGCTCACTATCCCGTTTTGCCCACCTATCCCGTTTTGGGCAACTTTCCCCTACATAAAAAGCAATCTTTTTAGTGCTGTTATATCACATAAAAAAAATTTGATTTTTGATGAAATCATTAATACTTTTATCAGTTTTAATTAAATAATGTTCAATTTCAAGGCACAAAGGACCTTTAAGATAATTTTTGTTTAAAAAAATACATGACAAAATATATATACAAGAGGCAACTTTCCCACACTATTACTTAGCTTTAATCAAATTTCGATTATTGCAATTTTTGACAATTTTGATCCAACAGTGGTAGATTTCAAAGCAAACTCAAGATATTTTTTTGTTGTAAAAATGCTTTCGGATTAAAAAACATCCATACAAAAGGCAACCTTTCCACACTATTATTATTTTTTTTATTTTGATATTTGATAAAATTATTGCATTGCAATTTTTGACAATTTGGATGTAATAATGGTCAATTTCAAACCACAAGCGCACTCTCAAAATAACTTTTGTTATGAAAATGCTTTTGCAGGACGAAATATCTGCACAAAACGTAACTTTTCTGCACGATTACTAGCTTTTATCAAAGTTTGATTTTTTCACTCCACCCTAATACACATGCTCTCCACGCAAGTCACTCATACACATGCTCTTCTACACTACTACTGAATGCAGAGCCTGGAATACATTCAGATTAATGCGTGCATTTTAAGATTGTTCAATGCAACTGAAGCACCTATTTACAAAGCGCTAAATATTTATATAAATCTCCAGCCCTTCTTAATTCCTGTTAAAACTTATGATATGTTGCCATGATCATCATGGCGATAAGTTAGGGGCTTAATAAAAGTTAGAAGACGCCAAAATAAATTCAATATATTGATTCGCTTTTCCGGCTTCTATTAGTTCAATTGTGAAATATGGTAAAACTTCAGCTGCAGGTGTTCACGTTACTTAATTTACTTACGGAGTATAACGTTTGCAGTTTTATTTCTGAAAACTAAATACATGTTATGAGCTGTTTGAAAAATTTCTCATAGTACACAATAATGGTTCGACTTCAATGTTATTTTGTTGTTAATGTTTCGTATAGAGGAAGTAAATAGTTCTGGATCAGAAAAATGATTAATTTTTTCAGTGTACATAATTTAAAATACTCTCTGTTTAATGTAGTTGATTCAACAACATTAAACAGTAAGTATTTTAAATTATGTACAACAATACATACAAGAATTTAACAATGTTGAATTCTAACCCTTAGTGAATAAACTAACATAGGAATAATTCAATAAACATGAAATTAACATGTTCTTTGCGTTGTATTAATAAAAATTGAGAAAGGGTGTCTTGAAAAATATACATATTGTTTAGAGTCCGTCTCACCCTTAATTTTTTTCATATGACGATTCTAATCTTGATAAAGACACATTAGGTTTATTTACAAATATTTAAAGTGGAGCATGTAACAATTGCTTATCATATCCAGCAATTAAGCAAATTTCATAAAACTGTACACTTAATAGTACACCATGCATTCAAATTAAGTACGTGAACACATTACATCAAAATCGCATTGCAAAGGCTTTCAGCACAACGGCTAACCGACGAGAATTTAATTAACACCTAATTCAACAAATTAAGAACAAAATAACAAAAAATAACCACTATTTACAAAATTTGTAGCAATATGTATCAGTAGCGGATTTTCAGGTTGGGGGAAGAGGTTGCTGCAATGCCCATTTAGGGACTCGTTTGTTTATCACGCAGGTAAATAAAGCATTTATGTTGTGCTTTTTTGAATTTTCTTCTGGCCCCTATGCTCGTGAAGGCGCTTCGCAATTGCATGTTCTACACTGATATGTATTTTTCTTTTTATTATTATCATCCTTGTTATAGCTATTGTTATTTAAATTATTATTATTATTATTATTATTATCATTATTATTAACGTTATTATATTATATTATTATTATTATCATTATTATTATTCTTATTATGCATTATTATTATTATTATTATTATCGTTACTATTATTGTTATTATTATTATCATTATTATTATTGTTATTATATATTATCATTATTATTATTGTTAGTATATATTATTATTATTATTATTATTATTATTATAGATGCGCTCAGTGGATATTTAGCGCATTGGGCTCAATCCCCAGAATCCTTCGATCCAGAGTCTAGGGCTTTGATAAATATTTACCGAAAACAATTCATTCGCTCCTTTTGATCGAGCGTTATAAACAGCAGACGTAGTTCTTTCATCTCACGCCTACAAACATTAAGATTAAGAGCAATTATTTGGTTATACTCTCCTCGTTTTTAACAGTTAATACAAAAATTTAAGACCAATTACTATGTTTCGCAATACTTGTCTTTAAGAATTGATACAAAAGTATATATAAGAACAATTATTTTGTTATGCACCGCTTGACTTCAAGAGTTGATACCAAATACTTTGCAATGGAATACTTGTTTTAAATAATTGTTACAAAAATTTAAGAGCAATCATTATGCTATGCAATTCTTATTTTTATGAGTTGTGTATGATACAAAAAACTTTGCTAACTGATTATTTGTCAAAAGTTGAAAGTTCAATGGAAATACTATTAATAGCAAGTTCAATCCACATAAAAAGATTCAAATTTCTGTAAAAAATAAAACATTAAATGCTTTACAAAATCCTTTGCACATTTGTTGATGTTTTTTAACCAAGAAAATTGATATTTAAACGTTTGGAGCAAGGAACTACGATATCAAGACCTTGTTTTGGTAAAGCTGTATTGAAATTTAAGAATAAAAATAAAATTGAAAATACTTTAAGTTTTTAAAATTGAAATTTTATTTGCAAATATACTTTTTTTTTTTACTGCATCCTTTGAGCATCACATGAATAAGAATACAATTTATTTTGCATATCTAGAAATGTGAACCTGGATGTTGCTTTGAAAACATCTTGTCACAAGGGAAAGGCATCGCCAATACGTATCTATCAACCTAAATTATGCATTCGTACCTTTCAAACAATACAAGAGCTTTTCAGAACTTATGGAAAAATATACCAGGCATTTGAGAAACACAAAGCTATGTAGAGCAAAAAAGAAATCAGATTTTTCTTTACAAAAATAATAAAACTCTATTTCGTGAATACAAAGAAAACTGAAAAATTTACTTTAGTGAAAAAGATATTGTTCGAGTTTCGCTAATGAAAAGTAGTTTCATTTTTTCCATCCTGAATTACTTATTTAGACCGTATGGTTAAAAACTGTTCGACATAGAACAATTGTGGTTTTGTAGAAAAAAGAAATGCATATACAGCACACTCCCAACTATCCGCAGGATTGGATGGCACGATTATCACGGATAACGAAAATCGCGGATAATCCGAAAAGTGCATAAAATAAGGGGTAAAGAAGATAAAAAATGTCTTTTTCTTGAAAATAATTGCATTTCACTTAAAACATAATACGTACAAACAGTGACGATAGGTACCGCACTAAAAATTATTTGTATTTGAGGTTCTCAAGCATATAAAATGTATAAAGAACTGATACTTACGATAACACCCACTTAAAATAATTAATTGGATAAAGTACGAAGCACTCTTGGGTAAGAAATGGTTAGGAAAAAATAAAATTTAAATTCGTGCTTTTTCAAAAAAAAAAAAAGTTAATTGTGTTTGTTTCTTTCCGAGACCCTCGCGGATAATTGAGAATTTACAGTATAGATATTTTCACTAGCTGACCCGCATGAAGCATTAGCACTCGGCAGTGGAAATTTTAACCTTTTTTTCTAAAAAAAAAAAAAAAGTCAGTTGTGAACTTTTTTGTATTTTGCCGGAATTGGAGGGAAAATCTTTAAGTTAATGCTCCAAGTATGAAGTTTGACAAAGTGTTAAGACAGTTAAGGCGTCAAGGAACCCCCCCCCCCCCCAGTTAGAACTGTAAATTTCGATTTACAGTGCTAACTTCCCGCCTTACGTTTTTTTTTTTTTTTTGAAAAAAAAAAAAAAGAAAAGAAAGTCCCATTTTTTAAAATTTAATATTTAAATACAAGGAAATGAAACAAAAAAATATATAGGTTTTTAATTGAATTTTAATTTTTATATAGGCATAAAATGATTTAGTTTCATCCGAGTTTTCTCGGGGTAATATTTACCTGCAACTCATACGAGCCCGAGATAATCAAGCAAGCATCTAAAAGTAATGTATTATTCTCTGATTCAATAACAACATAACTGTAGCTTAGAATCCTGCAATAAGTTTAGATTATGTATTAAAGGGAAGTTAGATTAGAATAAGTGCTAAAGAAAAATCCCACTAAAACGATCTTTTTCGGCCAGCATTCGAACTCAATCCTTCCTATTATAAGAACGACGCTTTATCAAACTGTGCCAAAGTGTCCTATTATCTGGATGATAATCATTGAGGTGATGTGAAATAAAAAACATGAATAAAAGGTTTTTGTCCCCCCCCCCAAAAAAAAAAACTAATGCTATTCCGTGGGATTATTTTTCACCAATAGCGTGCACGAAAAGCTTTTAATTGAGGGGTAAATCATGGAATTTAATAAAGGAATAAAAACGATCTAGCGCTGCAAAAAAAAAAAAAAAAAAAGAAAAGAAAGCAAGCTACAGATATAATATGTAGGATGGAACATTTCTACTTTTCAAGACCCCAAGTTTCACAAAATATCATTCAAATAATAATAAACACCATGTGTAGTACGAAACATCAGTAATGTCACGAAGAAAGCATGCAAATGTAGTTGCTACGTACAACGTTTTTATTTTAAGATAAAAAGACACATTCACTGTGAATTAAAACTTTTGGACTGGATTTAGGCTTATGTTTCAACAGGACAAGCAATTTTTTAGCGCATGATGTGGATTGTGAAACGGCGGGTGATTTAAATTGACTTTTTGAATGATTATTTCAGGTTTATTTTTAGTCTTGTCGTTGTCGTGCCATAGGATCACCATAAAGCTGAGGGTTCAAATTGAATTGAGAGGCAGTGTTCCTCGTTTTACATATAAGTCAATACAAGAAATAATGGAGGCACAAAGAGGGAAAATAGCCCACAGGGTTCCAGCGGATACCAACCCAAGGACCTCCGGCAATAAAAGCGAAGCTTCCACCTCAAAGCCATGGAGGCCCATCAAGTAAAGTTTTTAAATCTATATTTTATGTGAAAATTATTAGGAATAACTAATGTTATTATGTTTCTTGTTATAAATATTTGACAGTTGAAGTGTGTTATGTGGGGTACATATAATATTAATTAGATATCCAATCGAAAGCTTGTACGTCAGTCTATTAATCCAATTTCCAAAATTATTCCTAAAATAGTTTATTTGTTTTCTAAATTCCACATTTTCGGGAAAGTTGAGCACAACCCATGTTAGATTAAAAAAAAGAAGAAAGAAAAATGCCCATTAGAGTACAGTCGAACCCGCTTAATGGAATATCGGTTAATGGAATATCCCGCTTAATGTAATACATTTTCAATGTCCCGAACCGTAGTAAATCATTTCTGTGTTAAATTTCCCGGTTAAAGGAATATCATGTTAGGAAGCAATCCCGGTTAAAAGAATAATTTTTAGCCACGCTGATGTCGATCTCCTTCCATTTCCAACCCTTTTTCCGGATTTTTCCTCCAGTTAAGAGCAATAATGATTGTGAAGCTTATGGACGGCTTCCAAATAATGTTTTGTCACTTCGTTAAAAGGGTGCAGGGGCAAGAAAAGCGATTCCTGGAATTCGAAAGGAATGTTTCCCTACTGTTGTATACTGTTTGTCGCCCCCACTGTGTATAGTTCCTTCTGCTTCAGAGAATGAACAATAAGTTTCGAATAAGCTTTACCTCTAGGGACCCAAAGGAGAGATAAGAGAATAAAGGAGTAATGGGCAAACCAACAGGTGTAAAGGACCAGGGAAGAAGACGAGGCTGTGACGAATCTCTTCCGAGAAGCGCAACGATAATGTTACTTTGATGTTCTGAAATCATTTTCCAATTTTGTTTCGGCTGTGCATGTGTTTGTCTCTTCATAATGTCTTCTAAGCAAAACGATCTTACTTTGAAAGAAAAAGTGAATTTTATTGAGTATTCAAATGCTAATCCAGAATGTCATTTCAAGTTTTTCGAGGTGGGGGGGCAAAGGGTCCAAACGCAATACAATTTCATCGGAAAACATTAAAAACCACGTCCACTTATATGTAAATACACTGATTTCTCAAAGCCTGATTTCTCAAAGCCTCACTGACGGGCCTGAATAAATGTACGCAGTTACAACTTGAAAAAAAGTTCGAGATATCGCAATCTCAAGTTTCGAAATTGATGAAAAATAAAGAAAAAATTCTAAATGACTGGAAATTAAATAAAAACCTTAATCAAAAGAGAAAATACACAGGTAAAGAATCAGAAGTTAAAGATGCTGCTCTCCTTCGCTCGTTTGCTGAGAAACGGGCTTGTAACGTTCCTGGTCATTTAATAAGGTCATTTTTAATTGAATTTCTAAATTTTAATATGTTTAAAGTATTATTAATTAATATATTTAAATTACCATTAATTAATATGTCTAAAGTTATTCGTTATATACTTGTTGATGAATATACTTGTGGTTAAGGCAAATTTAAATGCTTTCTTGGTTTAAATGCAAGTTGGAACGTCGTGTGGATGGAATCCCGGATAATGGAATATCCCGCTTATTAGAATAATTTTCCGTGACAAATTGGCTATTCCATTAAGCGGGCTCGACTGTATGTCTTTTTTAAAATTTATAAGTTGAAATATACTCGAAACCTGTGGGCAAAGTAACACAATAATTTTCAGAGGTTTTAGATTGCAAAAATTCTAGGGCTTTGCTTTTAGCTGCTTAAAAATATATGAAGCTCTTAATAAACAATTATGTAAGGTGTAAGTTAATGCTTAACACAAAATAACTAACAATATTTCATTGTATTTCTGAGAAGCGCAACATTTTTAAGCAGATTTTTTTCAGTAATATTCTGCACTACTCAGCACTATTTAGAAAATGTATCAAATTATCTAAAAATATTCAAACCTAAGTTCCTAAATTCCTTTTCAGTAAGCAAAATCTCAGCTTGCAATTCATTTTTTTAACGTCTGTACACATATTTTTTTTCTAAAGCTTAAATGTTAAACTTTATTATGTAATGTGCGTAAGCCATTCCTTCCAAGATTGCAGAGTTAAAGGCTTCTTTTTATTTATGGCTTTAATTTCAGCTAACGTTAACGTCCCTTTTTATGATCCATAGTGCAGGATATTTTGGCTACTCAAATTTACGGTGCAAAAAAGGAAAGAAATTTTACACAGAATCTAGTCGCAATAAAATATTTCTCGATAAAAGAGAATATTAATGTTTTCTGAAGCTATAAAACTGACTTAAAGACAAACAAATTATATTTTAAGACAAACTAGATGCTTTTTTCGGCATTAAGAAAAGATAAATGCATAGATACAAGGTATTTTACATAACGGTAAAAATGTTATTAACCTGAGAAAAACTAAAGTCAAATGTGTTCGGTAAACATGTGAGTTGGGAAGAAGTGAGCACCTTCGAACAATTATACGAAAATTAACATATTTCTTTGTCAGATTTCTTAAAGATTTCATGCCGGCCATCTTGTTTCGTAGTCAGAAAAGTCTGACTGCAGATGGTAAGGTTGCGGGCTCGAATCCCGGCTCGGGCATGGATATACTTTCTGTCTCTCCCTCTTGTCCTTATCCTTTCTTTGTTCATGAATGTGTTGTTTCCTACCCTATGAATGGATTTCAATGCCATTTGTGTCTGAGTTAAATCGGACTTCCACCTCAAAGGTGCTCTATAAGGGAACGGAGACGGTACCTATTCTGCCTTAAATCGGGACTACGCAGGCTCAAGTAACCTAGTGGCTAAACAGCCACCAACGCCAAATAATATATAATAAAAATGATGCATTTCTTCTTTGTATAAGCTCAAAATCAACTCTTTTACAGCTAAATTTAATAATAAGTAAAGCTTTAAAATATTGTTGAATATTTTTTTGCAAGCCTGACCCAAATAGGTGTCATTTAAAAAAGCTATAAATTGTGCATAGAAATGTATTAGGACAAGAAAGGCGTTTTATGTTAGTTCTAATATAAATTATAACTTATGCAATTCAACTTGTAAAACATTTAGATTAAATAAACATAACATATTTAGGTTAAGCATCTTTCACTTACACTCAGCTAATTGACGACATGTGACTTCCGCGTTTGGAAAACGAGAAACAAAAACTTCTAAAACCTTGTGAAGGAAAAATTTTGTCTGAAAAATTATGACTAAAGAGCATATTCTAAAAAATCACTAAATTTCTTGCCTTTTATGTTTAATAATCCAAAAAAAAAAAAAAAATAAAGAATAATTAAGTAAACGGGGACCGTCGGTAAGGACGTTTAACCAGCGATCATTTTGGCTTTATTAGCTATTGTAGGTCTAAATTTGCTCAGAAACAAAATAAGATAATTGGATGATTTTTTTTTTTTGTGGAAGGTGTTTATCAATATCTAGAGAAAGCCAAAGCGCTTCAAAGTTAAAAACAAAATGGTTTGAGAGTATATTATAAATTTTCTGACGGTCAAAATGACCAATCTGTCCGTTCCAGTGTTAAATTTACCTTTAAAAAATTTTTTTACTCATTTCACGTAATGGTAAATATGATGTAAACAAAAATGTTTCCCACAACTTTAAAGACCAAGTGATAATTCCAATCCTTACCTCTCAAAAAAGGTTTGCATTTTCCAAATTCTGCGCAACTGAAAGTCAATAGTGTTAGTTTTTCCCCTTTAATTGTACAAATCAATACACACATTTTTTTTTTTAAATTTCGAAACGTACAATATTTATAAGGATATATTTTTATTATATGATTTTCACGATACATAATTTAGTCTAAAAATGTATGTGAAGCACGAATGAGTTTGTTACTTATTAGCTGAGAAATAAAAAAAAAAAGCATTTCCACTTTTTACTAGCAAAAAAACACAAACCTAAGTATTAGTTAAAGTAAGTACCTCACGCCTGGCCTGATAAAGATTTTTATTCGAAAACTTTAAAAAAAAACCCATATAGAAATAATAAATTAAAAATGTGATGAAATTTTTTCACTGCTCTGTTTTGACATAATCAGAAAGTCTAAATTAGACCTGAACAAAGGTCTTTGATAATTGCGCCTAGAATCTGCAAGGGCCTTGAAACAAGCAGGATTTTCAGTTAAAGAAAATAATGCTTTTGTTCAGTATGTAAATCCCTGATAATTTGTTATCCCCCACAATGTAGAAAGCTTACTAAATTGAGTTAATTCTGTTTCCTCTTTTATCTACTTCCATATTCAACGCAGCATTATTGAATTAAATGTTCATAGAAAAGTTCTTCTACTCCCTAAAGATTAACTCCCGAAATTGATTGATTAACTTTGTTTCATGCATTTGTTATTTTGAAAGGGATTGTGTAAACATTCAAGTATTAGTTGCTTATTTTTATGAGAGGAGTTAAATTAAAAGGTAGATACAAAATTTAAACATGTATTCAAAGCAAAGTCGTAAATCGTCAAGCGTAAAACTAAGAGAAATGCTAATAAAATTATTTGCAAGTGAATTCAAGTTTGAATTTGGTCGTTAAGGGTTGTCTTAATTTACCCCCCCCCCCCTCCCAAACTTTTTTTTTCACCCGTTAAAATATGGAAGTAGAGCCTTGATTAAGATTTATACTTTTTATCCAATATTTGATGCCAGGCTTTTGAGCATTACAGATTTTTTGCATATGACACGTCGTTATAATTGGCTGTTATGACCAGTAAAATTCTTAATGTACAGAAAAGTGTCTAGAACAATGTAACAGAAAATTAATCAAAAGAGGATATTGATTAGTTACAATATGTATTTTCTGATTTTAACGCTTATTGTTAATACAGAAACAGACTAATGCCCAAAAAAGCTAATCATTACTTTAAAAAATTGGTGTGGACTCAACGCTACTTTCTTTTAAGTTTAAATTTCATAATAGATGCCTTAAGTGTTAAAATAGTGTCTTAAAGTGAACAAGATAAGGCTTCAAATATTTACATCCCTAGTTTCCCACGAATCCATGCGAAAAAAAAAAATGCTTTAGAATAATTCATTTTCTAAATATCGCAAATTTTAACATTCAGTAAATTGTTTATAAAATATCGCCAATAACGTCAAATTGTAATATTGTCAACAGCAGGTTTTGGGAGAAATATAGCAGCTAACGGTAGTGTAGTGGCTTCAGTAGAATGGCTACCGGTCATTCTATTGAAAGAGCGTTACGTTTGGATCTCATTTTCTGCACGGCTCTTAAAACTTTGAATGTATGTTTGAGTTTTTATCTTAAATCTCTCATTTTTTTGTTGGAATTCTTTCTCAATGTAGATTTTATCTCTTATGCAAAAGTCAGGGGATCCGGAATCTGTATGAAAAGTTATAGGATATTTTTAGTATTTTTTTTCCTCTTCAAACTTTTAATAATTCTTCAAACTAATTTTGAACATTTTTTTTCATTGGAAGTATGCATCTAGAATGAATATATGCTAATATTCAGGTCTTGCAAGTTAAAGTGGAACACCCTCTATACACTGCGAAAAGAGTTCTGAATTTTTACGGTAAAGTATACAAGCATCGATATTCATATAATTTTCACCTTGAAATCCTATTTTACTGTGAATTGTTACTGTAAAAACAGAAAGAATGCTGTGTACAGTAACGTTGTATAAAAACAACAAGATGCAAGCAGCGGGATTCCAAACATTTTCTTTGATGTTAAAAACTGATGTAAATAAAGCGCAAATTATGGCATTGGTTTTTAATTTCAATCATACTTAACCCATTAATGCCTGACATTTTTTCCCAAAGATATTTGTATACTGGTTACAAACAGTGTTTAATGGACAGGAAAAATAATAAAAAAATATTACGCAAGAAATAATTTTTTAATAAGGGAACGAAAAATCGTCCCTTAAAAGTTACGATAGACATCAGAGAGTACATACTTTTTTTACTAATTTTTTTTTTCTGCCTACGATTTAATATTTGTAAAGACATTTTATAAGAAGAAATAAAATCAGCAGTTAACATAAATCGGGAAGCTGAGAATAACTTTGAAAAGTTAGCTTTTTTTCTTGAGAGTGTGAACGATGTAATTTTTAAAGATCATATTAAAACTGCCACAGAACACACTTTACAATGGTTATGTGCTGCAATCTGTTAATAACGAACTGAAACAACACCAAGGTACTATTTGAACATTGTTATTTGTTTGAAATGTTCATTTTGGGGAAATTCAGACCCTTTTTTGGACCGTCCCTAAAAAGGGATGCTAGGCATTAATGGGTTAAGCACATAGCTCATTTGATTCCTCCCCCCCCTCAGAATGTAAGATTTTTTTTGTGCATTAAGACGTGTTCAAAACTTTGAATTAATACAACTATTTTAAAATCAGGTATGTTCCTACCTCATATGGTACACGCAAAATTGATTTGAAAATAATCAAATTTGAAAAAAGGCAAGCTTTATAATGCTGAACTATACGGGCACAGCGGTTCTTGAAATTTTTTGATTTTCTCATTATGTGACTTGGCCTTTATTTTAATAATAATTGCAAAATTATATATATTAGCGCAATTCTAGGTAACTGGGAGTTATTTCGGTCAACGTAGCTCCACATCTTTGAGAGACAAATAAATAAATAAAATGAATAAATAAATAAATAATAAATAAGATGACTCAGTGATTGGCAATCTCTTGCCAAAAGGCTGAAAAATAAGTTTCCTATTTTCTATCTTGCGAAAAGAAAGTCTACAATATTGTATGCTGCTCGTTGGGTATTGCTCAATAACTATTTGGGAGCTATTTTTAAAGTTGTTGAAATTTCTGTTTCCGCATTGTAAGATTCTATGTTGTACTATGAAGGATAGAACTCTTCTGATATTGTGAAATACAAAAAGCGAGTTTTTAAACATTTAGAAATTTTATTTTTTTGCATTTAAATTGCTTTTTTTTTTTTTGCTTAAAGGATTTGTTTCACATCTTATTTCTGACATGCTAGAAGTTATCTTAAATGACACGATAGCTCTAAATCAGGTAATAATTTATTATTATTAGATTTCTTAAATTATTATGGTTTAACTTTTGAATTATCAACTTTAGTTTTGAATTGACTCTTCCGTTTTAGAACAAACAATACGATTAGTTTATTGGAATTTAAAAAAAAAACTGATTAAAGTAATCATTATGTAATACTAGCTGATCCGGCCACGCGTTGCTGTGGCTAAGGTATGGGTTAAACTATAATGTTTCAATAGAAACGAAAAACTTTATTACCGTTATAGAGATCAACTTTATATAAATATGAATTTGAGGTCAAAATATGAAAACAATCGAACAAAAATTTCCTAAGTTTGCTAGAAACAAAAAAGCAACAAAAAATGTAGCATTTTAGTACTTAGAAATATTATATTCAAGCTTGTAACAATTGAGTTAATTAAAAATTTGCTAATTTGTAACATTTTATTTTTTAATGTAACATTTTATTTTTTAATAATGTAGGTAGGGCAGATAATTAACCAATATTATTTGTTATTTTTTGAATTATAAGCATTTTTAATTTCAGTTTAACTCAACACTAATCGGTGCACAATATCCTTTGTTAATCTGTATCTTGTAAACAAAAAAAGATTGGACGATTTTCCCACACGGGAGCAAGCGACCTATAGTTGCTCATGGGAAAAACATGGATTTTCTAAATCTAAACCGCAAATTGACATTGTTTGTCCTTGGGACTTATTAATGGACATGGCGAAAGCTAAACGAATGGGAAACTGTAGCCTTTTGAAGGGTATTGAAGATTCTGACGGTGTCATTGGGATACGTGGCAACAGAACTACTTCATCTTTAAACTTGCCAGTCAAAATGATTGCCTCAATAATGTTCCCGGTGATTTTTTTGATAACTAAACGCGTGCCATTGCATAATCTCGGTGGATTTAAATTACGTAGAAGAACTATGGGTCAGCCAATTTTTAACCGCAGATTATGTGGTGGCATTCCGGGTATGTTTAAAGAATTTTAGCCAAAAATACAAAAAAGCTGGTAGCGAAATAGATAATTTGAAATAAAAAATATATTGCAGTTCTAAATTGAGATAAAAACTATCCTATCATTTAAGTTGGACCAAACGAAAACTGCGTGCAAAATTTGGTTAAAATCGGTTCAGTAGCTGAGGAGTCCATTGGACACAAACACAGGGACAAGTAATTTTTATATATTAAGATAAGAAAGATTATTACCTGTTTACTGCGCTCCAGAAGCTGCCAGAACGTGTGCTTTATGTCGCTCACCCTGGAGGTGTCAAAAAAGGCTTAGTAAAAAGGTTTATCCAAGAACACAGAAAAGCTGGTAGCTAAATACATAATATGCAATAAAATATACATTGCGGTCCTAAATTGAGATAAAAACTATCCTATCATTTAAGTTGGACCAAACTGAAACTGCGTGTAAAATTTGGTTAAAATCGGTTCAGTAGCTGAAGAGTCCATTGGCCACAAACACAGGGACACGTAATTTTTATATACAGTGAACTCTCACTTATATGTCGCCTCATTTATGCGCCTTTTTCACTTATACGACGATTTTTAATGGTCCCAGCACATTCGATAGCAAAATAATGATAGTATCGATCGTTCATGCGTCGCTCTAAAGATAAATATTTCACTTATGCGCCGAATTTTTCCTAAAATGTATGACAATTTATTTATTTTCTTTAAAAAATAAGCATTTTTCTTTACTTTTCTCTTTAATCTTTCGCCTTTATTACTTAAGGAAGGCTTTTTTCCGCATGAACTAGAGTTCGGAGAGGAACAATTATCTATTATGCTTCGTTTTAAAGGGAACAGTTTGTAATTAGGTATGCTACAACTTTTGTTTTCTCTTAATCATTATAGTTACGTTAAAGTAATTACCAAACTGTATTATTATGTCCCTTTTCTATAGAAACATTCTTATTCGCTCTCTCATTAGAACCTATGTTGAAATTTAGTCTTTTAAATAGGCTTGCTTACTTATACGTCTTTCTCACTTATGCGCCTTTTTCTGTTGGTCCCTAAGGCTGGCGCATAAGTGCGAGTTCACTGTATTAAGATAAGTAACAGAGTTTATATAATATAGTTTAGCCTTTAGTATTAATAATAGTAAAAAAATATACACTGCTCGACATTGAAAATGCAACACCAAGAAGGAGTGGTCAGAAATTGATGAAATTTGGGAAGAAGACAGAGACAGCACGGAACAATAAGTGATATTTATATCAAAATAGATAAGCAAAATTTAGAGCGAGGACGGCGTCGGCTCAGTAAGAAGTAGGACCACCGCGGACAACGATGCACGAAGAAACACGTCTAGGCATGGAGTCGATAAGCCTGCGGATGGTGTCCTGAGGGATGACACTCCATTCCCTTTCAACCATTTGCCACAGTTCGTCCTCTAAACGAGGCAGTGGCAGGTTCTGCAAACGGCGTCCAATCACGTACCACACATGTTCGATTGATGACAAGTCAGGAGAGTATGGTGGCCAGGAAAGCATCTGTACACCTAGTAGAGCATGTTGGCTGATTCGAGCACTGTGAGGCCGGGCGTTATCCTGTTGAAAAATTGCATTTGGCTGACCCTGAAGGTAGGGGATTGGCACCGGACTCAGTACATTATCTACATATCGTTGGGCCGTCATAGTGCCCCGAATACGAACTAGAGGTGATACGGAATTGTATGCAATAGCGCCCCAAACCATTATGCCACGTTGTCGCGCTGTGGGGCGTTCCACAGTTACTGCCGGATTCGATCTTTCTCCACGTCGACGCCACACACGTATGCGATGACTATCGCTGGACAAACAGAAGCGGGAT
The DNA here is from genome assembly GCA_038373865.1 of Uloborus plumipes. Lineage (NCBI taxonomy): Eukaryota > Metazoa > Arthropoda > Arachnida > Araneae > Uloboridae > Uloborus > Uloborus plumipes. The sequence goes on along the minus strand of JAXGGA010002167.1, from coordinate 66,057 downwards.
TCATCTGAGAACACTACGGTTTGCCATTCTGCCATCCACGTCGCTCTGGTCCGGCACCATTCCAAATGTTGGAGTCTGTGCTGTGAGGTCAATGGCAGTCTTCTTAGCTGGCGCCGTGATTGCAGGCTACGTGCAACCAGTCGACGGGAAATGGTTCTTGTCGACACAAGAATATCCAGGGTACCTTGCACGTGCTGCAGAATCGACGTACAAGTGACTTGCGAGTCCGTCACAGTTTGTCGGTGAATCCGTCGATCCAAGCGGTCTGACGTCACTCTGGCTGCACCTGCACCCCTCAATGTGGCTACATTTTCTCTTTCCAACCATCTCCGACACAGCCGATGCACAGTGCATGCATCCATGTGGGTATCAGCTGCAATTTGACGTATGGACCAACCTCCCCTTCTCAGTCCGATCACCATACCCCTTGTAAAGTCGTCTATATGCTGGAAGTGTCTTCGCTGAGGACGGCGTGGCATTTCCTCCTATCACACGTATCCTTCGAGACAAAAACCAAATTTCTCCGATAATTAGTCTGGCAGAAAAACCAACATGAACATAGCCCACTTTTCAACTTCATTCTCTTATATCTTACTTCACGTGCGTCGGAGTGCTGCGCATTTCATATCATTTGCATAACTCAGTGACGTGCGTCTACGGTAAAATTTGCATGAATTTCTGACCACTCCTTCTTGGTGTTGCATTTTCAATGTCGAGCAGTGTATTAATTTTTTATTTTCAAAGAACGTGAATTTTATCTTTTATTCAGAGTTACATACAGACAACTGAAGCAGTTAAAATACTCGTACACCAACGCGTAATATAATTTATCCTATAGTATCAATAATAGTATTAAATATATACATTTTATACTTGTAAAGAACGTGAATTTTATCTTTTATTCAAAGTTACATACAAACCCACAACTGAAGCTAATAAAAGCGTATTAATAAAGAAACAGTGGCTCATAAGTACTCTGATTGACTGTGATGCTTCAAAAATGTATGGTATCGTCTCCACAAACCAATGTAATAGGGGCTCGCACTACGTCAGATTAGCGAAAATTTAGGGGCAAATTCTATTCACGGTAGAAATTTAGCACATTTTGGGAGACATAAGAACGAAAAACAATAGTAATTTCAAATCATTTTTCATAACTAGTTTTAATTCCAAAGAATTTCCCAATTTATCTCTAGAAGTCCAAAAACACACACACACACACACACACACACACACACACACACACACACACACACACACACACACACACACACACACACACACACACACACACACACACACACACACACACACACACACACACACACACACACACGCACACACACACACACACACACACACACACACACGCACACGCACACGCACACGCACACACACACACACACACACACACACACACACACACACGCACACACACACACGCACGCACACACACACATAAACACACACACACACACGCACACACACACACGCACGCACGCGCACACACACACACGAAATTTATTTAATTACACACGATGGGATCGAACGGCGGACTTCGAACTAACCGCATACAGAGCAAGCGCGTTTTAGTAGTTTGCTGGTTAAGGCACATCTTGGTTACTTTCAGAAGGCAGTAGACAGCTCTGCACCGATTTTTGTCGAAGCGTATTTGAACAATACGCCCATTAATTGTTATGTTTGTTGGAACTTTACACAGACTTACGTGAAATCTTTCTCCAACGATTACAGTTTTCCTAAAATCGAAACAGTTTACTCCAGAAATTGTGCAACTTTACACATGTTTTACAGTGCTGGGTGTTAATCCCCCTTCTTTCCGTTGTGACTTTTTCTTCTGTTGTCTTGCATGTAAAAAAAAAGTTCAAAATCAGAATCATGTTCAATTGGATTGGGGCAATGGCATCCAATCTTCCCTAGTATTTACTTAGGGCACGTCAAAAATAACAACAATTAATTGTACTTGATTTTTAGTTTTTTGAGTGACATTATCATGGAAAAAGAGATAAAATAAGGAACCGGAAGTTTAAAAATAAGGTTCTAGGTACTTCCAATAAGTGTTCTTTATTTTAAAAATCGCATATTTTAGTATGAGCTCAAAATTATTGTGGTGTAAATAAATAAAAACACCACTACTTAACGTATTATGTTTGATTAAATTTCTTTGTTCTAATTCTAAGAAAAAAGTTAAAGGAAAAAATATGAAAATGTTTCTGACAAACAATTTTCTTTGAAGAAAAACTATTTCTATTAAAATCAGGAGAAGCATTTTAGAAAAATGCAATTATTTTGCTTAATGTAATTATAATTTAGAATAGATTTGACAAATCACATTTCGAAAAATGTAGCTATTTCAAAAGACGCAATCATTTTCAGGTTCTTTAATTATACTCTTTCATCAAAGAAAATAATTATCTTTAGCTCTTTTGAAAACGAATTATGTATTTTTTGCCATTTTCAATATTTATCGATGTTTAAAATTCGCTTAATGCGATAAAAGATACATAGAGGGTGAAAAACCACATTTTTTTTCAAGGCAAAACAAGGACTATATTTTACTTTTAAAAGCTTTAATTTTTTGTCAAATGTTTGATAATATTTCTATACAAAATATTTTTTTAACTTTTATGCTATGTTAAGACAATATATATGCTACTGATTATCTATAAACTAAAATGATGAATCTGCATTTAAAGGAATGTAAAAAAGTGAAACTACAGCGACATTGCAAAAAATAAAGAAGCATAAGCAAATGTACTTCGGTTGTTTTATTTTTGATTAAAATATACACATACACAATGTCTTTCATTTATTTAGTCTTTTATTGAATTTTGTAACAAAGCATGTACAGCACAGACAGCTGTTGACTTTATAACAGTTGACTTTTCGTCGAAAATTGTTTTTCATTTCAATGAAAGAAAAAAATGTATAGAGAAAAACATCATTTTCTTTAAAAAAAACTTTGTGTCGTAATATTTGAACGAGCACTTGGGCTTTAAAAGCTTTCGCTTGTAAATGCTTATTACTTTATTTTACATCATAGAGGCCGAAAATTTGCACATTAAACTGGGGAATCTTACAAAAAAAAATCATACAATTGTTTTGAATATTAAAATACGTTGACAATGGATCATAACAAATATGCTTCACAGATTAAACAGCAATTATTAGAAAAAAAAAACAACTAACTGAGCAAGTAAAGTTCAAAAACAGTTTCTTCGTATTTCCAATTACAGTTAAAAACGTATTACTCAAAATAGTTCCCAGATTTGTCCCCCCCCCCTGTCTTCTGCTTCTTAGTCACTTTACATGGAAGCAAATTTTTTATTATAAAAATTTCTTCATTTCTTTATTTAAAATTCCCTGAACGATATCATAAAGGTTTGAAGTCACAAAATTGTACTCGCTGACAAATCTAGTTCAGTTTTTAGCGTTCATCATAATCGATAGTTTTAAACTGCTTTATCTTCCAAAATAAAAGCAGCATTTTAAAAGCAAGTTTTAAAGTATTTAAGGAGTAAGGTAACTTTAAAATAGTTGATTTTTGGTATGATAATCAGAGTGTAAAAGAATACTATGTAATTTCAAAAAAGAATGTATGTTATTTTACACGTTTAATGAAACAATCTTAAGAGTTTTATTTTCTTTTGTGCAATTAAGCTCATATCTTCTTTTTTCATTTGATGGTATTTTTGGTTATTACTAGTTTCTTTAGTAATTTAATGGAAGCATGTATTCTTAGTTAAAATTCCTGATAATAATATCAGTAATAATAATATAAAGGAAAACACATATAGAGCAGCTTTAACACACTGTGTGTATGTGGTTACAATATAAAATCCCAATTCAAAATTTTGAATCCGTACTTTAGTTTGAATTGTAGGACTTTGTCGACGAACTATTATGTAAAGGAAATGGAACTTCAAATACTTTCAATTAATATAGAAATGAGTACGAAAACCCTTGGAGAGGGATGCCATGTTTTGAAAGGTTTTTCTCCGCTTTAGTTTTTATGGGGTTTCTAAGTTGGAACTAACTTTTGAAATATTTTTCATCTCAAGCACTTATTTTCATTTATTGCTTTTAATAGTTTTTTTTTTTTTGCTGTTTTAAATTTTCATATCTAAAGCTGAATCTGAACAGCCGTTATGGAAAAAAATAAAAATGGTTTTCAAAAAAAAAAGTTTTAGTTTCTGCTTCAAGAAATACAGAGAGGATTTTCTTTTTTTTTTAACCAGTGGAAAATTAAAGTTGTTATGATCAGGAAACTAAAGACAAATAATAAGAAACTAGCTGTCGTAGCAGTCACGAAACTATCTACTATATCTATTTTATTCCGGTTTAATTCCGGTTACAAAATAAAATACTCGCTCGAATAGTTGTAGACAGCTTCAATTTCCCAATTATCGTAATGCCTCTACAAATGCAAAACCAATGAGCAAAATTGGAAATCATTGCAAAAGCATTGTTTAGATTAATTGAAAACATTTTATTTGTTAGTAAAAAGAAATTGGCAACACTTAAAAATTTCAAATCATTGAAAATTTTCAGATGTTTTGATAATTAAATAGCGTGAAAGCGATTTTTTACTGAATTTATATTTCGCATTGCTGACTGAGAGCAAAAATCACCACACCCTTCCCCTGGGGCGATTGGCGGCAAAATTTAATCGATGCTTGCTTCCATATTGGGTTAGTGTTATTCCAAATTTCATTCAAATCGCAGCAATATTTCTCGAGATATAGCAGGTTCAATGACAAAATAAGTACTTTTGATTGCACAACCCCCCTTTAAGCAATTGACACAAAAATTGAATCAGCTCTTGTACTCTTGACGTCTACTTGAGTACCAATTTTTGTTTGATTTCGTTCATTACTTTCGAGCTATAGCAGTTACATTAAATAAGAAGAACGCTCAATTGCTCCACCCCCCCCCCCTTTTGAGATAGTGACACACAAATTGAATCAGCACCTGTACTCAATTGGGTCTACCTATGGACCAATTTTTGTTTGATTCCGCAGGTTACTTCCTGAGATATATCAATCAACCACGCGCAGAAAACGTGCGACTGCTCCACCCCCCTTGGAGGAATTCGCTAAAAAAGTCAGGTGCACTAGTTTACATGGTGGTACACGTGTGCAAAAATTTTTGTTCGATTTCATGCAGTAGTTTATGCTCTAGCGCGGCCACAAAAACTGGTCATACACATACAGACCCATACACACACACACACACACAGACATTTCCAAAAAATGATCGAAGTGGACTCAGCGCACCTCAAAACGTGCAAATCAGTCAAAATTCGACATTCGAAAATTTTCACGAATCCAATACTTTCTTCTATCTATTAGATATAGAAGAAAGTAATAAAAACGAAAAACTAATAGAAACGCCTAAATTACCAGTTTTATTTTAAAAAAATGTATTATAAAAATATATTTTTAAAAATAAAACTTGTAATTTTTAATGTTGTGAAAATTTTATTTCGGCAGAAGTTACGAATATAATGCTGAAGGAAAATAATTGAAAATAGTTTTATCTTTTATTACAAGCAAACGATTTTTTCAGGGGAAATATTTACTCAAGTTTTCTGATTATTTTTCAGCAAACGCTATTATTTTTACTTTCTTTAATAACAAACATTACGATATTACCGTTCATTGTTTTTGAGTCAAGTGTCTGTAAAAGTTAGGATAGAAATCATTTTTTTTCTTCCTTTCTTAAATTTAACCTGTTTTAAAATGTATGTTACTTTAATTTTTGCGTTTTCTATTAGCAACTCAGTAGTCGAAAATTTTCTAAACTATTTTCTACTAATGTAATACATCAATCCTTTCTTGTCCGAAAATTAGTAGGCAGTTTTCGTCAAGGCAGGTTTTAAAGATTCATAGCAACTTACGCATCAAAACCTATTTCGCTAATCCATAAGTAACTTGTGAAATAGAACTAGAAAAAGAAATGGTGACTGAAATTGTTTTAATTATTGAACTATATTCATCAGAAATTTCATTTTATAAACTTCAACTGAAAGATTACTTCTAAGCACATGTCTGGATACTCCACGGAAATCTGATAAAAAATGCGGTATACCACCCTTGGCATTAAATATTTCTTATAATAGTCATCTCGGAAAGATGTTTTTTTCTTGAAATGAGGGAAAATAAGGAGAGGTAGTGCTGATTAACCTTGGACTTTATCTAATAGCCCCTTGAAAAAATGAGCCGAAAATGAGGGCTAGATTACTCTATGAATGCCATCTTGGGACATCAGGTCATCATTAAACGCTCTAAATGTCATTTAATGTACTCGGAGGATAAATGGCGTAATTTTCTTTTCCCCCACTTTGAGATCTCTTTCATAACTATGCGTTGATGGTCTGTACTTAACTTTCTGAAAGAAGAATCAATTTTACTTAAGATGTGTTGAAATGTAAAAGTTTTACCAAAGAAAAATTGAATTGATTCCCTGCGACTTGGTAATGCAATACAGAAAATAATGACATGTTTTCTAATATACTATATTTTAAAAGTGAGCAGAGGTAAGAGTTTTAATAATTATGGTAAACGTCTCATAAAGCTTAAATGAAATGGCAAAATAATATAGCAATATACATTAAGGAATGTGATCATATTATCATTTGCCTATTTCATTTGCAAAAATGAAACATTATTTTACATAAACATTTATTTGCAGTTCATTCCCACAATTTTGGACATGATTTTAATTGTAAAATATGCTAACATAAGGAAACAATATGTATTATTTTATGAAGAATTACCGGCCATCTTGTTCGTGGTCAGAGAAGTCTGGTTGCAGATTGGGAGGGGTCCAGGGTTGAAATCTTGCCTCAGGCATGGAGGTTCCTTCTATCTCACTTTTATCTCGCACATTAACACTTTCTTAGTGTTAATGTGCTGTTATGAAAAATTGACTGCTCTATAAAACGGGTACTTATGGTATGTGTGTCTGAGCTAAATCGGACTTCTACTGAATATTAACCCATTTATGCCCAAGTTTTTTTTACAATTTTTTTCAATTTTTATCTGCTTAAAACTCTTATTTGGAATGGTTTACATACGTTTTAGGCTTAAAATAGTTCGCCGTTGCCATTTTACTCGTGCAAATTAACATTACAGAAAGCATCTGCGATCAATTTTAAGCAAATCATTTTAAAATAGCTAATTTTGTGAAAAATAAGTTCTCAAAAAAAAAAAAAAACTTACTTTCTGTGGCTACCTACGCTGGATCGTTGCTTGACTAATTTGTCTGAAAATAGCTGTCAATAAATAAACTCTGATGTCCAACTAGTTGCTCTAACTGGTTTTCTCAAGAAGAAGGACTATTTAACTTGTGGAAAACAGCTTTAGTAAAATGATATACTCATTACAGGTTTTTGTATGCAGTAACTAATAAGCGTCCCGTTTTTAGGCTACTGGGCATAAATGGGTTAATTGGATTCAGGATGGAAGGGGGGATGGAGGGCAATGTAAAAAATGAAAATGGATCAACCAGGATGGGAAAGATTAATAAAGAAATGTAAAAAACGAACGTTATTATTTCTGCTTTAAATAGTACAGCGTTGACTACTCGGGATCTAATAACTAAGTGGTTCAATACTGTAAAAGTAGATGGTGTTTTTGAAGTATAATACAGTTAATTTTATAGAGAAAAACTGTAAAATTGCTTATTTTACACTAATGAACTGTAAAATTGCTTATTTTACACTAATGAACTGTAAAACTGATCTTTTACAGTTTATTACTCTGCATTTTAGTTTTAAACTGGAACATCTGCTGCCAGTATTATACTGTTGTTTTTATAGTCTAATGCAGCTAGTTTTGTGGTAATAAACTGTAAAATTGCGGTGATAAACCATACAATTTCTGTTTTACAGCAATAAACTGCAAAGTTGCTAATTTTATAATTTAGTACTGTGCATTTTACAGTTTTAAACTGGATCGTCTGCTGCCAGTATTATACTGTAAAAACAATAGTTTATTTGTTGCAGTGAAGAACCAACGACCCACCAATTATATGAAATGTCAACTCTCTAAAAGCTTTTTTGCATTTCAAAAATAATGATTTTTATGTGTTACATGTGTTGAATTTTTATATGTGCATGCATAAATCATCATTTTTTAAGCTACAATTTTTTTTAGAAAATGGATACTTCATATCATGGTACATAACCAATTCCTATATTCGAATATATGAAACTATGATAAAGTGTAAAAACATTAAAATTTAGCCAAGTGCAAACATACACGCAAATATACCACATAGTTTAAACTGTAGTCATATCTGAAAAAAAAAAGTGATAAAGGAAGGACATAATCATTAATGCCAGCATCTGTAACTTTAAAAGAACTTATATTTGTTTCCAGCATAAATAACACGAATGCCTCAATATCACAATCAAACAAGTGATTGTGATATTTGACCTATTGGTGTTTAGAAAATTATATTTTGATACGTACATTATCGCAAAGATGAAAGATGAGGCGTTAAGGCGATGTCGCTGTTTCTGACAAGGACAATACATCTAATCTGGAGGCTGGAGTGTTGCAGATCTATCACACAATGTGGGGAAGAAGACAATACGTCAGCATTATGTTAAAAATAGAATAGTAAGATTAAACAGACAATGATTAACGTTTTCTTTTATAATTTTAATGAGAGTTTCATAAGACAGGATTTTAAAACGTTATATCTAACATAAGGATATTTCTTGCATTTCTTAACACAAATTTAGGTTGCCTTCATGTAAGTTAAAAATGCACTCGCACATTTTTTTGTATTGGAATGTAATAGCATAGGTTAGGGGACAGGGGAATATAACCTTTCAAAATAGATTATTAGGAACATATTTGAATATGTATACGCAATTTACTTTACGATAAGCAATTATAAATATCAAAGAAATAAGTACGCCGATTAAATAAGAAATGTATTTACCGCTGTATTCCTGGTAACTTTTACCTTTTAGTTAGATGTGTTACCGGTCTTGTTTACGTCAATTTCATATTTAATGTTTATCTTTAATTACATGTAGACATTTAAATGTGTTTCGATACGTTAAAATACTTAACTTTTGAACAATGCAAAAAAAAAAAAAAAAAAACGTATGCACACAAAAAAAAAAAAAAATCAATACATTTTACCTGACGTATCTTTTATGGCACTGAAATATTTTCTTTGAAACATTTCACAAAGTTAAATAAATAAATATTCACAGCATGTTTCCTAACATTTAAATGTGCTCAATGACTAACAAGAACTATACTATTAAATTTAAATGAAAAAAAAAACTGTTTGCCAACTTTATGTTAAAATGAATCTCGCTTATCAGTAACGTATGAGTATATCAAAGTAGGTATATATTTAAAAATTTTTCGTGTGTAACATAAAAAAAAGATGATCGTAACTTAAAATTTGTTAGTCTCAAAAGTAAAATTGAGAGAAAAATTGACAGTTCTTTAAATAGCTTTTTTTCAGGCAATAAGATATTTAAATATTTCATTTATAAACAAATAGAAACTAGCAACCAACAAAAATATTAAATCATTGGGCTTTTTTTCTTAGCTAACAATAAAATCACTATCAAATGAATGAATAAAAGCTTGGAACTGAGTACAAAATCTGTTGAAAAAATATGTTATACTTCAAGCTCTATATAACCTGGAAGTTTTAAATCAATTTCACCAGACGCAGAAAACTTCTTTCTTTCAATTGCTGATAATATTTTAAGTGTGCAAGTAAGTTTTCGTTATCAAAATTCCGAAAGATGCTAATTTTCATGGTTTTAAAATATATCTTTCATAAGTAAAGTCCTACAAAAATAAGACCTAGCTAAAAACACTCTCAATTAAGTCTCATTTCGAAAACAATTATTTTTCAAAATTGGTTCATCCAATTAGGTGCTTCAATGCCAAAAACATACAAATATACAAGTCAAACTATAACCGCTTCCTTTTTGTGATGGATATTAAAACCTTTGTTGTGAGGCATTTAGTTATGATTATCCATGAAAAGATTGTTAGAACAGTTTTTAATGACAAAAGTTTCCTTTGAACAAGCATAATGAAGTATTATAATTATTGAGGACCAACATATATCGCATTACTGTTAACTATTACAGTACAATATAAAATTTCAGTCGTCATAAATTCTTACATTGCTGAAATGAATCTTGTTAAAATTTTGGCTGAATGAACCTAAAATGATTTTAAATTAAAATGCAATTCTTCGTAATAATTTGGCTTGCATAGAATTTACGATTAATTAATAAAATAAATTGCTGCCACTGTATCACTCATTACAACTATTGCGTTTATCACGTATATGCAATTACGTAGTAAAGGAGAAGCTATGTTCAAATGAAGCTGGGATCTTAAAACACTTTATGATCGCTTTTAATTGGGAAAAGTTTTAGTCATTTTACATTTAATACTCGTAACATTAATAATTGCCGCTAATATTCTCGTAATTTTCAAAATTAGTTATCGATCTTTATTATGAAATGTTCTTCTAAAAATTTTATGTAATGGGAAATTTTCTCTTTAAAACATGATATGGTATTTTTGAGAAGTAGCAGCTCTAATTAGTAACATTTTCCTAGGTAATACTGAAATATTTTCTTACATGATTAAGCAGTGTTTTTTTATTCTTTTAATTCATGAACGTATCTCTCTTTTATTTTTTTCATTTAATTTTCGCAAAGAAAAAGAAAATCGATAGTTTCGCAATTAATCAGTATCGCTTTTTTTATCTCTTTTCACACAATATTATTATTTAGAAATAATTGCATTCAGGTTTATTTCATGTAGAGGTCTATTTGAAGTGATTTCGGATAAATTATTTTTAACCTCTTTCTATTTTAAACCGAAAGTGTGGAATAAATTTCAGCGCTGATCATATCTCCAAATTGAATTTATATTATATTTTATGTAAGTGAGCAACACTTTGGACATTCTCTAAGCGTTATTTTAAATGGAAGTCACAATAGTTAAGTTTCATGTCGCACATACGAGCAAATGCATCCAAAATTACTGTGAGAACTGGGATCGTACAAATTAATGATCGAAAAAAACTGAGATCGTACCAAATGACGATTCATCGTACATTCAAGTTATTTGATATGCGTATTTGAAATATATTTAGCTTGTATTTAAAGTAAGACGTTTTTGCTTAAATAAAATATGCACTAGAAAGCTATCTAACAATTTGCTTATTTCTTTTAAAATGGATACAAATAATTTTGATTGTTTTAATTGTTATTTAGTGATTAAAGAATTTTAATAAGGCTCCATTAAATGGTTTGGCCTTATTGGAGCTAGTACATGCCTATTTGCAAATGAGTGTCCATGTAACCTAAAAAGTTATAAAAAGGTATGTATATATTCTGGTGTAGTAGCTTGAAAAAAAAAAACTAATAATATATTTTCTTTTTCTATTAATTCCAAAAAAACTGTGGCACAGCAGCAACCTTGTCATTGCGCACCGATTGCGAATAACTTTACTGTTGCGATGTTTGCACTTGCTCTCACATTATTGCTAAGACAGATAATGGGGGAGTTTCCAAAATTTCAAAAGTATTTTTTTCTGAAAGAGCATGCCTTAAAACGTAGGAATTGACCATTTTTTATTTTTTGACACAGTTATATAATTTTTATGAATTATTTTAACCGTTGAGCAGATGCTATTCCGAAAAAAAAAAAAAAAAAAAAAAAACATCTGCGTATGGCGTCAGTGGTGCACGTAAGATAGAAATCTAATTGGTTGTAGTGAGATAACGAAGGTCGTGACGTCACCGATTCCTGCGATTGGACAACTCAAGTTAAGCAAAATGGTATTATTATTGGAAAGAGAGCTGTTAGGTGCACCACTGACGTCACAAAAACCACGCCCCGTTGTCAAGGTAGTGTATTTAAAAAAAATAATAAAAAATAAACTGTTGGGAAAATTAAAGTATTTTCCTGGACCATGTTATTTTTTTATATCATTCTATCAATTTCAGTAACAAAAAGTAGTACTTTTGACTGAAGGAAACTTCCCCATTATTTTTACATACATAACATTTCAACACAAATATGATCTTTAACAGAACATTTATTTTAAACAAGAAGGCGTTTTGTGCATGGTGTTTTTCTGCACCTCACCTCGCATTTTACAGTAGACTTAAGTTGTACAACACTGAAGTGTTTGTGCAGTCGCACTCCATATGTCTAGGTTCGAAGACAGTAATTTCCTGCCCAGTTTGGAGTTTCCTCCTTAACCCTCGTGGGTTCCTTGGGGTCATATGTGATCCCAATGCAATTTCTGTTTAATATATCTTGTTAATCAACTATTTGTTTTTAATGGCATTTTGTGACCTTTATTCTTCTAGTTTTTCTATTCAAAATAATGCTATTATTGTGTTTTATTTTTCCCGAATTGCATTTTTGCACACAAGACCCTTGGGGTCACTTCCCCAGAATGCCAAAAAAAGAGGACGTTGCAACTTTTGTCCAAGAGAACTGGACAGAAAATGCATCGAAAAATGACATAAGTGTTTGAAATTCACTTGCAAAAAATCATGTTTTTTCAGGTCTGTAACAGTTGTAAATAAATCTACAGTTATTGTAAGTTTTGCTCTAAAATTTTAATTTTTAATGCATAAACTAATTTTTACTTTGATTGTGTCTTTTTTGTTGATGCATGTAACATTCAATAATCATAATAAAATAATTAAAGAAGCATTCTGGTCGTTTATGATCCCAAGGGTCTTGAGTGTAACTGAAATGGGAGGCACCCACGAGGGTTAATACATGAACTTGATACACCGTGAATATTCCAGTTCCAAAAAATTTGCCTACAAAACATGTATTTCAAACATACCTTAGTATAACTCACCAAACTTTTTAAAAACTTGATTTAGCACCTGCCTTTTTTTTTCTTTTCTTTTAGAAAACCACAAGTTTATCTTTTTTTATTGGAGCACTAATTGAAATATTTATAACAGAGTTAAAGCCTAATTGCTACTAATTTTGTGCTTATAATAATAATTGCGCAAAATATTCGTAGTTTCCTCTATGTTTCTTTTTTCTTCTATACATTATTATCATGTGATAAAATAAGTTAGATTTTTTTTTAATGAGCCTATGCTTTCGAAATCTTTGTCATAAGTTAAGCGAGAATGGCAACGACATTTTTAGCCCTTTGATGCTAGAATTTTCTTTTTCCTGCTCATCAGTTTGTGCTAATTGTTTTAAAATTGGGCCTCATTAAAAGTAATTTGACTTAAAGTGACACTCATCGAGATATATTCTTTTTTCAACTTTATCTTAGACGAATAATAGGTGATCACCTTCATTAAATTAGCCTAGTAAACGTGAGCGGTAAAGCTTGGCAAGTCAGGAACAAAAGAGCCCCAATTATAGCGAACCTTCTAACCTGGCAAGATGATAGTTTTTAAAAAGGAAAAAAATAAATAAAAAACTGGTTGAGAAACCGGGAAGAGGGTTAAGGAATAAATACTTTGATAAAAATCGTTTGCCATTTAATTTTGTTTGAAATAAACTCGAAAGACAAGTGCCATTATTAACGTGAGATAACTAATTACGACGATGGTGTTTGGTTTTAAAAACCTTTAAACAGAAAATGAAAAATAGTGTCTATGCTTACAACTAAAACAGCGGAGTGTCTGTTTAAAAGACATGATAAGAACAATTAATAAATATAAAAATCTTAAGAACTGAAAACTAGACTGCTTGAAAACTAACGTTGCGATCAATAACCGTATAGTTTTTGCTTGTTTATTTTTAAAACATCTTTTTTTTTTATTACGAATTTCTTCACGTTACAGCTCCTTTAAACATATTTGTGAAATGATTTAACTAAATCATTGATGATGGAGATTGCTACCTTATATCACACCCTCAGCATAAGAAAAAAGAAATGAACCCCCAAACAAACATTTTGAGAGGTTAAGGCATAAATCTGGCAACTGGTATCATAAGAAATGCGTCGGTTTGACAGCTGATGATAAAGTTAATTTAAGTGTCATGATAAATGTGTTGTCATTTGGAAGAATTTAAGAATGCCTTATTCATGTATGTTATAATTGATCTCAATTACCAATGTTAAATGCTTTTTTTGATTATTTATGATTTTCTTCTAAGACCTCAAAATATTAGGCCATATTTTCCTACTATACAAGCACAACTACTAAGCACTACTACTAAGCACAAAAGTCGTATCTGCACTTTTTAACAAAATTGAGTTATCGCCACCAGGGGGCTCTTTGTGACACATTTTTCCGAAATACAAAATTATATTGTCATTTGAGAACGCGAAATATTTTTTGAAAAATTCTGAAAAAGTTTCATCTGAATCAAATACATGGTGACGCAAAACTTTAAAGAGTTTTATATCAGTTTGAGCTCTACTGCAGATACCACTTTGCGCTTAGCACGGCAGTATAGTACAAAGAAGCCTAATAGCAATGTTTTTAAAGATGTTTGATTTCGTGCCTGTTTTCGGCAAAAAAGGCATTTTTTACAAGTTTCTTATAGTAATGGATCTTTATATTTAACTAATATTACAATTTGTTGATTCAGATACATAGTTTTAGTTTTATTTCAAATCTCCCTTAGGTAGACCTTATTACTTGCAGCTAAATTACGTAAAATAAAATGTAATTTCTGAAAAGATCTATAAGCACTAAGTTTTAAAAGGCTAAATGCACATTTTTTAAATAACTTCTTTGTTTAAAACAATGAAAAGAAAAGTTTTTATTTATTATTTAGGATCCCCATACTCAAGAAACGTTTCCTCAATTAAAATGAAGCGTACAAATAAGTATATTTATCTTTCTTAATACCATCTGTTGTTGCATTTGCAGTCCTGCGTAGTTGAACCAGCGGGGAATAACGAAATAGATTCCTAGATTTTCAGAAAATATGCAAATGAGATTGGTGTGGTATGAGAAATAAGAAATTCCGGGTGCGAATGAAACGCGTAGACTGAAAATGGCTTCGAAATATTCTAGATATCTAAAATATATAAACTATTTTTACTTTATAAGAGTCGTTCCCCGTTTTACTGAATTCAATTTCAGTTGCAAAATTCCTCGAGCTATTCATAATGGGAGTGCAGGAACTGAATTTGGAAATCAATGAATTGCCATAGTTGTATTACTTACATTACTTAAATAGCTTGGGATCCATAAACACGTATTTAATCAAATTAGAAATGTATTTATATATGCATTTTGAAAGAAATATATTTCTAATATGTAAGACCACAAGTTATAACATACAGGATGTTTTATAAACCATGTGAAACAATTTAAGCAATTCAAAAGTTTTGGAAATTTGAATACTAGAACGTCATGAACATATATTTTGACCGTAATAGAATTTAACGTAAGCGCAAACGGTTTTGGTTTCAACTAATCACGTTGATGCATTCTGGCTTTGTCTAAATCTTGATAAACTTATTTAAAAAAAAACTATATTTTATTTTGCTCGTATGCAAATTTTAAATATACCTAGATAGGCCGACAGCATTTAAAATGAACGTGGGCTACTTTTGCTTAGATTTTAATTGGATTATTCCACCTTAATGATGAGAAAAGTAAGGATTTTAAATATGTGACCTTAGTCATAAATTTTAAAAAAAATATTGGATTGCGCATAATTTCAGAATAATTTTATTCTTGCTTTTCATTGCCGTGAGCCGTATTTTTTCTGTTGGATTTAAACTGACGCAAATAAAAAGATATTTTAAACATACTTTTTGTTTCTTTTACCTAAATGTTTAAAATAAAACTGCATGTGTCATAGTACCTATTAGAACTAACACATAGTAAGCTTTCCTTAGTAGTACGCATTTTTTAAAACGATTTACTGCTGCAAGAACTGCCATTTTAACAGTTTCCAACTGTTCGCGGTATAACGGAATACCGGCCATCCTAACGTTAAAGTTCGGTTTGTGAGCAATATTTCGATTTGTATAAGATTCATCATGACACTGAGACTACTGTGGTTCTTTGTGGGTAGCGATGAAGATGTTAAACTGGACATCAAAAATGAGAGTAACTAATCATATTTCAATCAAAAAAATGTCATCCTGTGAGGGGGAAAGTTTAATGAACCCACTTTAAAAGAATCATTGGTTGAACGTGATTTTTGTCAAATATGAACCTGCCTTGATGGTGCTGGAACTAAAGGGGGATGGTTTGGTTAGGTTTGGGGATACCAAGCGTTTTTTTCGTCCTGTAATAAACAGCTTGTCTACTTTCAATACACCACCAACTCGTTTATTACATCCATGAACTGCAGTTTCGTGTTTTTTGGCACTCGTCAGCATGGAATAGGTTTTAAACGAGATGGATGCAGAAATCCTCTTATAGAGCAAAGCGAGCAAACAAAAACTGGTAGCTTATGTGAAATTGGAATACAAGTGAGCTACCGCACTTGGCACGGTACATCTCGTAAGCACGAAACTGCAGTCCATTGATGGAATAAACGAGCTCGTGGCGTATTGCAAATTTCAGCCTTAACCATGGCTTGTGGGATGGTTACTTACTGCTTTATAGCTTGTCTATTGTTTTTCATGGTTAGTCGGTAAAATACGTTTAAGCTGTAAGGGTCAGCTTCGTCCTTTATTTTTTCTTAGTTTTAAACCGTGACAGAGCTTCGAAGTAAAACATGGAGGCATAGAGTAGGAGTCGATTTTGGGGTACAAGTTGGAGTACAAGGGTACGCTGCTTGAAATCAATTGCCATTTACAATCTGAAAAAAAAAGTGGTATTAAGTATGTGTTGCCTCATCTCATTTAGCATACTTTTCATGGCAGTTCATGGAGGTCAAAGATTTTGAATTTTTTAAAATGAGATTGATTTAACAAACTAGAGTGCCCATAGTCACACCCTTTCCTGTGTCGTATCAAACAATCAATATGTTTAAAAAAATTCATAACATTTTTAAACATTTTATTTTTACTTTTGGACACGTTGTCTTGCATTTTCAACTTCATTAATTGTACAAAGTTTTCGACTGCTTTTCTTACAAAATCAATATGTTCTACAATACTAAAATGTGGAACTATACGTACATACAACGTATATATAATACTGGATGTGACATTAGATTCACTATCTTTAACAAAGAATTAAAGATATTCCTGAAAAACCGAAATGAGTCGATTACATCAAATAAAAACAAAGAAAAATAACTCCAAGATAGAAAAATAATTCCAAGGAATTTCGTCTTAGAAGTATTATAAATTAAAGCAAGCAAGCATTGGGTGTTGTTAAAAGGAGCATCCGCTTTGACATAAGATATTTAACTAATTAACGTGTCACCTGCAGGAATGTCAAAATTACTGAAGCAAGATTTTCTCTTCTTTGAATGATTTCCGTTGCTTTAATGATATAACTAAAATGGAAATAGTAGAGAGGAAAAATGTTTAATTTGCCCTTGTCAAATTAGTATTATTTCTTGAATAGCTTTAACATTTTAAATCTTTCATTTGCAACAGATAATGATGAATATTTGTTTTTAAAAGATGCTTTTTAATGTTTGAAGAAATTGAAATACGTATACTTAGATTTTCGATATAATGATAATAAGAATTATCCCTTTGATTAAATTCATTACTTTTTTTAAGAAAACTAAGATTAAGTCTGAAACAAAAATAAATGTAGGTAAATACACTAGAAAGATTCATCAATTTAGTCAAATGAAAGGTACTAGAAATGTACACTTTTTGTTGACAAAAATACGTAAATAAAAAAAGAAATAAAATAAAAAAATAAAAATAAAATAAAATAGAATAAAGTACATAGAAGAAAACAATTATGTTTCTTAAAGATCTTCTGTTCAAACCAATTATATATGTTTGTACTATAGTCAACATCACTGGTTGGACACTTTTAGAATTTTTTATAGCCAATTATTATAAGATACATTATTGATAATCCTGACACCTACACTTGCACACGCAATTCACTAACTGAAAGGTAATTTGAAAGTTAGAAGTCAAAATAGATTTTTAACCTTTTTATTGTACATTTATTACTGAGGACACGCGTTTAGGGGTTACAAGAAACATATTTTTCAATGCAACGAAGTGTTAGCAATATGATGAAAAGTTGGTCGATAAATGTAATCCCTGTACGGTGTCTTCAGTAATCGGCACATATTTTTCGGTAAAACGTTGAAAAATCTTATGTTACTTTTCAAGCCCGAAGTTACAATTCTGAGTTGAAAGCTTTTACTTGAAAAAACCAATACAAAAGAGAATTATTAACATAAAACTATATCTCTTAACTCTTCATCAAACTGTAGCTTTCAATCAAATAACCGCTCAGTCGCCCTCCGAAATCAAACAATTTTATGTTGTAACATAATCACTTCCTGAAGTTCCTGCGCTATACCAACGCCCTCTTAATACTAAATGCCTGCTGCATTTGCCTCAAAAAAGGAACCAACTGTTCAGGACAAAGCATTACCTTGCTGCCTGCAGCTATTGGCGATGGATCCAAACAATATTCGAATTAAATTTTTCGTTGGTTAATTTTAGAATTTTAATTTAGAAATCAACCAAATTTCTCTGATAGTTTCTTTGTTGCGATGAACTTAGATGGCAGTGCGTGCCAAACAAAGGGAAGATTTTTGCTCTGATCTAAAAACCAGAAAGTGATAGGTACTTAGTAGAAAAGAGACGTTGGCTATACTCAGAGATAGCTCATCCCTTCCTCTATGTATGGGAGATCTTTATGTCACAACCTGCTGTTGATGGAGAGATCACATCCGAAAGAAGCCCTCAGAAGCAGACATTCCAATGAAATAAAACATAACGAGAAAATACTGTCACAAAATTTTACATGTTAACCCATGTATGATAATTTAGGCTATTGGAAACGGCTTGATTATAAGTGCTTAAAAAATTGAGTGTTTACAAAAACTTCTGAAAATAATCATAAATAAATAAATACATAAATTAATTAAATAAACAATTTTATGTATGTGTGTGCTTTTTTATATAGCAATTTAGAGAGTTACGGGTTTCAACGTTAGGGGTAACATTTTAGTAAAACCACTTGTTACATTTTTTCCCCTTTTTTGTTTATAATTAGTGTTTGCTTAGATGCTTTTTTTTAATGTAATATTCTCGATAAAAAGTAAAATGATAACGAACACCATAAAGGGATGTCAGTAATTTTTATCAAGCAATTTCTTTCTCTTTTATTTTTAAGGAACATTATGTGCTGTGGCTACACTGAAAGAAAAAAAAAAAAGATTGAAATGATACTATAAAACGTCTAGGAGCCTGGGCTTCCCTAAAGGTTTCTATGATACAGCTCTTCTAAAGCAACATTGATAGCGTTACTATTTTACTCTTTAAGTTAGGGCCGAATTCAAGCGAAACACCATTGTAATCGCTACGAGGCGATCGCAATAGACCAAAATTGCAATCGCTACTGGAAGTTGAATTACGTTTGTTCCGCATCTCGTGGCGATTGTAACGTTTCACTTGAATCCAAATTTCGGAATTTGCAATTGCATTTGTGAGTTGCACTCGTCCGTGTTTCACTTGAATTCCTGCCTAAGAATCTGGGTTTAAAAACAGTACCAGTAGTTCTGAAACTATGAACAGAAACGTCATTTTAATGCAAGCTGACATTTTAGACTTAAGAGAATCAAAATCATTTTGACTCGAAATTTGAAGTGAGTGAGGAAACTTGCGACATATTAAACTTTTCATGAATGTGATATTTAAATTTCATCATATAATTGTAACTTGAAATTATGTAAATAAATAAAACTTCTAAAGTGCATACGGTTTTATTATGCTTCATTTATCAAATAAAAAAATGAAATAACAATATATTACATCATAGTTTTAACTGACATCTTCAGAACAAGCGAACAAGTTATTCCCTACATAAAAAACTCTTGTCCAACAAATACTAACAATTTGCAGACAAACAGTTTTTTTAGTTGAGGAATAGGTTTCGTTGTGATGACTTTTACGGTCTGATCGAACAGTAGTAAATAGTGAAGATATATATCAGAAGATCCACTTTAAAGTGACATTTTTAAGACCAAAGAAAATAGGGAAGACAGAAGGGTTTGCAATTTCCTCAATAATATTTGTTTAGAGAAACAATTATCTTGAATGTCAACAGGAAAATAATTTGCAGAAAAAGGAATAACATTATCCAGAAAAGCATCGATACAAAAACTTGCTATTTGTTGAACGCACCGTTAGCATTTTTGTTTTTAGGTTGAATGTCCCAACGACACTTAAATTTGCTTTGCAAAAGCTAATGTTTAAATCGGATGAAGATTTTATATATATATGAACATAGCAAGAGGAAATCACCCTTTGTTTATACATTAGCTTTTACACGTTTAAGTAATATCTGTTGAGTATTTTATTTTTAGAGCAGAATTTTTTTACGTATAAACAGACATCAGCGCAGAGTGTTTGAAATTATTCTAAAGATGAACAGTAAAAAACTCTAACATAGTATTTAATTGCCTTTCTTGTGTAGCTGAAAAGTATATGATCGGTCTCCAAAATAAGTAAACCAATAAATAAAATGAGCTTCGGTGGCTTTTTATTTCAATACTACAATACAGATTACACTGAAGATGACTGAAATAGTCACTTACTCAAAAAAAAAAAACAGTATGACATTCCAAACATACAGTTTAATTTAAAAATTAATTTTTATTAATTACAAATTAATAAAGTAGCATGTTTTAAAAGCTAAGTTATTTTTAGTTGTGCTAACAAAGCTTTTTTTTTATACGTTGTTCTTCGAAGAATTCCTATTTACAACGTGCCCTTATCTCTTTTTTCATGTTTAAACGTTTCACAAAGTAAGCGCATTTTTTTTGGCACATTCATTTATTGCGGCATTATTTTGTTGCAGTCTGTAAAATTTTCAGAAATTTAGAAGCAGCTTATTTATTTTGTTTAAGTTCACCGCGATCTTTCAGCTTACAACCTCTCCTCCCTTCTTGCGCAATACAAATGCGGCATTGTATAGGTATTTTAATTGGGGTCTTGTTCCTCGACAGCATTGATGCTTGCGAACTATCATTAGTTTTTTAAATGATTTCGCGGATATATCCAGGACTCGCATTTTGAGGCATCAATTTAAATTGAATGCCAAACAGAGGAAATAAATATTAATTAAGCAACAAGCTCGAATACAAGACTTTTTCCTTGAAAGATGACAAACATGCAATTAAAAGGTATCTTATTTTTGGAAAATTAAATTTGTTTAAAACGCAACGCGCACTAATTATCAAGTTGAAAAATAGATTTCTAAGCACTTTTATATGGTTACATTTGAGGTGCATTACTGCTTTATATTCTACCATTGTTTTTCTTTTTTTTTATGTTCTTATAATTTTTTTTCTAGACTAATAAACACTGAAATCCATCTAAATTGCTTTTGTAAGGAATTTGTCGTTTTACGATGTCAATAGCACAGCCTAAAAATAGATATAGAAAACAGAAATATGTTTCAATGGGAACAACGTTTGAAACTTATTTAGTATTGTCTTACCGTGCTTGAAATAACCTACATTCACTTAACATTTTCACTATTCCTCTTAAATAGCCTGTTATTCTTAATAATGAGAAAGATAAATATGGATGATATCCATAAGATCAAAATTTTGCATTGAAAAAGGCGTCTAGTAACGTCGACATGCGTGATTGAAGTTTTCCAGCTCATTTTCGTTTTACGTGGTTTTATTATCTTTCATTTTTATCACTCAATTTCATCTTCAATTATTTATTACTTTAAATTAATGTTTTCCCTTCCAAACTTTGTTGATTCACTGTAATTGCTTTCGGTACGAAGTATGTTTGTAAACACATGATTTCTAGCTTTCGTAATATCTATACTTCTAAAACAGTTTCTCAACTATCCCATAAATGTATTTCGTCTTTTGAAGATTATGAAGCATATGGAAGTCTTTTGATTTCAGTACCGTAAAGTCGGGTTACTTGGACCCACAAGGAGGTTACTTGAGCCCACAGTAAAATGATAAAATCTGGGTTTGGTACTAGCATTAGAGACTGCAGAGTGCTTCTACCTAGAGGAGAAACGAGGAACTACGTGCAAGTCTTCAACTAATAAGTACCAAACCTAGATTTTATCATTTTACTGTAATGGGCTCAAGTAACCCCCTAGGGTCCAAGTAACCCGACTTTACGGTAGGCTAAATTTCATTAACATATCACGTTAAAGCTAGGTTAAAAAAATTGAATGTTTTTCTAGCAATTTTGTGTTTACGTAATCGAGGATTGTAGATAGATTTTGACACATTTATTTGAATTTTTTCGAGTTATTTGATATTTTTTTGCCAATTGCTGTATGCCCCATAGTTGATCACTCTGTGTCCTAAAAGTTGCAGTCTTTGAAGAAATTCAGTTTCTTTTCAGATTTCTTTTGAGATCTTGATATTAAATACTGCCTTATGTGTTTTTCAAAATAAATTGCTATATTTGGAAAAATATATCATAACACATAAAGCAATTACCCCCTCCCCCTTAAGCTATGGAGTGAAACGTGTGAGCAGTTGTAAACTCAAAAAACAAAAGATGCAGTAAAAGGAATGTAAAAACTATTTATTTTAAAACAGCGAAAACAAAATCATGAAATAGTCTAAACTATTTTGCCTGCATTAAAATTTAAAGGTTTTTTTATTTTTTAAGTAATACTGTTTTCTTACATGAGCATACAGCCCCTGGATTTAAATAGTTTATTCCCAAAATTTTAAAACACTAAGACTTACAGTGACCTCTTCAATGCATTTGCCATGGGTAAAATAATTGTTGTTTTCAATATATAATCCATGGAACGTAATAAATTGAAAATACAAGAATAAAATGGAAAACTTTATCGTTTGGAAAACTAAGAGTATTAGACATTTAGAAGGCGCTGAACTACTTAGAGTTATAAAAGCTCATTCTAACTACCCAAACACATTTCAATATCTTTTCGACAAGGAAAGATGGTTTGTTATTGAGGCAAATCGTACTGCGTTTCTTTAAAAATGTTACTCATTGGATAGTATAAAATTGTAGTAAAATAGCTTATTCTTCAAATATATATATTGTTAGTATACTTACAATCCTGCTAATTTGTAAAAGAAAAACACGAACCGAATGGCTGCATAACTTATTCTTAGAAAAGTAATAGAACTTTGTACGGCAATGATAAAAATGTATGGTGATAATAACTCGTGCCACATATTGCGTGTTACACAAGAAGAGGAAATTGCATCAGATATAATATGATGAACAGAATTGATGCATCGTTTTGTGTTTCTCCATTTCCATTTCATTTCCTATTTTAGGTGAATATTCGGTACCCTGCTATGTGAAGAATATTTGGAATCTGCCAAATAGGAGCGCGATTATTCTACATGTTCATGTAATGATATGCAATAGTTTTCGACAATTCATGCTTAAAATTTGAGGGTAACACATTAAACGCAGAATGCTTATAACTTTCACAGAATTCAGATCAAAGTGCAGAATATTTTTGTTCCAACTAACTCTAAAACTTTAGTAAAATAAAAAGAGGAACGTCGTAAAATACTCATACATTTGTTTTGATTTGCTTGAAAATCATACGCTATGAAATTACCAATACCCAATACCTATAAAGAGTATTTGCCCACGAATATTTGTAGTCACTAAATCAGTTTATAAGTTTGGTATTGCAATAACTATGTTCATATCAAATAAACGAAATTTGTAATTCTCCATTACCGCATTTTACTTTAGCTCACAGTCTATCTTATTCCTTTACTTTAGCTACAGATTTTTTTTCACTCTCAGTTTGAATGAGAGATGTCGTCTAGGTACATCTCGGTTACTGTCTATTTCAAACGGACGAGTCCATAATAAGAATTATACTGCAGTTTCTGTGTGACGAGCACCGGGCTGTCGGCATAAAACATGTAGTAGTCTTAGCTCTAGTTTACGGGAGATAACTTACTGTTTACATACTTAGGAAAGACAGTTCGACAGATATTGTTGTTCTTGTCTTGTCTCAGCTAGGCTGGTAATTTGGAGTCTGCTGTTTCACTTTTCTAGCTGTACCTTAATTTAGTGTGAAGTCTAACTTTCACAGTGCACACATGCTATAGGACCCGTTAATAGGGTGGGCAACCATTCAAGGCACAACAACTACTTCACACAAGGACGGGACAAGGACAGGAATGAGAAAGTACATCTATGCCCCAACCGGAATTCGAACCCGGAACCACTCCATCTGGGTCAGACTTTGATCACTATGCAAGTTGGCCGGCTCGACAGATATTAACAAAAAGAAATGTCTCTAATCGAAACATCTCAATTTCGTCAAACATACTGGATTTGAAAGTACACACCAATCTGAGTAAAAAATGATATAATCTCATACTGTCTGATAAACGTTTAGATTTCGGTTTCAAAGTGTTCTTCCTACTTCATTTCCTCAAATGTTATTGTTGTATTGTGCCAGCTAAGATGGCAATTTGGGGTGCACTGCTTCAGTTTCCCAACTGTACCGCAATTTGGTGTAAAGCCCGACTTCCACAATACGCACATATACCACAGGAACCCGTTTATAGGGTCGGCATGTATTCAGAGCCCAACAACACATTCACAAAAAGAAAGGACAAAAACAGGAGAGAGAAATGTCATCTGTTCCATAGCCGGGTTCGGGCCCGGGACCAAACCATCTGTTTCAGACTTCTTTGACCACTAGGCAAGGTAGCCGGCATTTCCAAAACTGAAAAGGTTTCAGAGACATGAAAATCTTACAAGTTTTAAGGTACAAAAAATTTGCAATAACGAAATAAAGCCTGGAAGCAGCAGTTGAGCTTTTAACCGCAGTTTTTACGGAAAACCATTACCCACAAAATTTCATCATCAGTTTAACGCGCAAGGAATACGACACACAGTACTGTCTGATTTTCTTAGCTAAAACCTTACACGTATTTATGCATGTGTCAGATCTCTTCTCTGATCTTACCAAAATAGAGGTGATGGGTAAGATAGCAATAAGGGGGAAAATAATAAGAAGCATTTTGAGCCGTATCAAACAAAGTAGAACGATGCTAATTTCAAATACATAGTTCAGTTGAATGTGTCAAAAGAATAGCAAATGCAAGTTTAAAATTGAAAACTTTGGAAAGTTCCCACTTACAACCCATCACCGCTTTATTAAGTGGAGTGCTGCCCGAGTGCTGGGCGTGGTTTTCAAGGACAGACAATAGGTATGCTTTTTGAGTAGTTCTTTGTTTATTTGTTTTGATTTTTTGATATTTACTAAGCTGTTTTTCGGTGTTTTGTTCAATTTAATTGTAATATTCTTCTACTTTGCTTGTGTTCATTAACTTTACTTCCAGTGATTCCTCTCTGCTTGTTTGTGAGATGTCGGGGGCTAAAAGTTGTATTTTTTAGGCTTTTGGCTCTGCAAAATTTTATTTGTCCATAATCAAGAACAAAATGGATACACCTTTTTCTCACGAATTTCTTTCACGCTATTTAATTTCTTTCACGCTCGTGCAGACGTTATTATTAAATCCAATCTAAAATTAATTTTACTAACAAAACAACACCTGTATCGTTTTTCTGGGTGCAGTTAGCGCTAAGGAGTTTTCAAAAGCTTTAAAAGGAAACTTCCCTATTTTTTCCCGATTTTCCCAATGAGGCCAAAATCGAAAGGATCCGGTATTTATTTCGTTCAGAATGAGCCATTTTAAGCCATTTTTTAAATCCTTAATTTGAAATTCGGACTGATCGGTACTTTTTTGACTTTCGAAAAACCTCTTACTCTTCCCGCGTAGCTAAGTACTACCGTGTCAGATTTGGTTCAGATTGGACGAAAATGAGCGATTTGTATAAGGAACATACATACACACTCTTTTACATAGATACTGTCTGTATTATTTATATGAATTTTTACACATTCGACTTTATTTTAAAAGCCGTTAGAAAATTGAAACAAAATTTAAAAACGCGAATTTATCAAGAGCGCGGTGTTAAATTTTTTAAATTATGGATGAGTTTAAAAAATATATAATTCGATTTCCTATAAATGGGTACCACGGTATAATAAACTCGTATATTCGTAATTGAATTGCTTTTTCTCTATCTTTTAAAATAAATCGTTTTTTCACAAAGTAGCAAACTTTACAAGAGTAAGCATCACTTTTAAGATGTATAAATTTAAAAAAAAAACCCACATTAACTGCTAACCCCTTTTTTGGTAGTCAAAAGCTCTTTAATTACATTTTACTTCTTTCATAAGTATAAAAAATCCGGCCCCGTTTCATCTTGATCTGTAATTAATATATTCTTCTTTAGACGGCATTTTCAGTTTTCTTTTCTTTTTTTCCAGTTTGCATTGAATCTTTATTGATTTCGCAAAAACATTTCTTTTTAAAGATTTCTCTTTAAAACATTCCAAAACGTAATGATTATTAGTAAGAATGCGTATGTTTAAAAAACAAGGAATCTAATTGAAATCCATAAGTAAACATGTATTTTTTGCGGGGAAAATATCCGCCAGATAGGATACCAGAAATGATCTTCAACCTATTCAGGGGAAAGTAAGCAAGAATGCAATGATTTTAGTTTGTCGGATTCCGAGGCAAGAAATCTTACATTACAATTTTCTCATTTACATTTGCAAACTTTTCAATCATCACAATTTTTAGGTAGACTGTAAAAAATGAATGCAGTTTTTACAGTATGATGCAGCTAATTTTACAGTAATAAACTGTAAAATTACTACTTTTGCAGTACTTAACTGTAAAATTGTTTATTTAACAGTTTATTACCGTGCATTTACATTTTTAAACTTTAACCTCTGCTGCCTGTATACCGTTGTTTTTACAGAATACAGCTAAATTTTACGGCAATAAACTAAAATTCCGAACTTTACGGTAAGAAACTAAAATTGCTAGTTTTAACGTTTATTGCTGTGCATTTGACAGTTTTAAATTGGAACCTCGTCTGCCAGTATTATACTGTAAAAACAACTGTTCCTGTTTTGCAGTGTAGTTAGTTTGAATGGAGGAAGTGCTGTTCGCAATTTCTTTTAGCAATACAAATATATAATTGCAAATTTCGGACGTAACTTCTCCTTTTTGGATTTAATAACTGAGGTTTTAAATTTGAACATGAATGATATACAGTGCAACTCCGGTACCTCGACACGCGAATAAATTGACTGTATGCTCAGTGTGTCGACATTTATTTTTCCAATGGTTAGTCCAATATTAATTTCAATGTGTGCAAACCTTTGAGATGAAATAAAGGTGGAGGGAATTTGACCCTATTGTCCTGAAACATCAACGCTACTATGTGACTTTGGTGGAAATTTTGAACCAACCGTAACCACTGAACAATTTTTCCATTAGCTGAAGTGGCGAGTGAACAATTTATTTAATATTTAAAAAATGATCTTTTTATCATTGCTTAAAGTACTTATAAATACAGAGACAGGTGTGTGAAGCTTAATTGATCCTGCATGAATCAAAATTTAAAACATGAATGGTAAATAAAGTTTTATTTTTACTTACAAATGTATTTTACATAAAAACATTTTTTCATCTCTCCTATCTTGTGTGTGTGTGTATACGTGCGTTTACAGAAAAAAAAAAAATAAAAATTAGGTAGTACATAAGCATTTTACAAATACGCTAATATTTTTAGATACATTAACAGTGCTTTTGAATTTCAAAGCTAAAGCTATTTTAAGCGATGCACATTTAAAAGGTTTTATGTTTCCGTAGTACTGTATTCGAGAAAATCCTTTTTTTTTAACAAAAAATTTCTAACTTTATCTTTCTTTTCCAAATGATATGAAAATACGACTTCTGTAATTCTGCAATTAGAGTATGCTTCTAATACTAAAATTTTAAAACAAATAAGTAGAATAGACTACATTTCAAAAAAAAATCGCATCTGGTACAAATATTCTAAATTTTCAGTCTGGTTAAATATCCCTATCCCAACGCATATTAGTTTTCATTATTTCTTTCTCTTGGTAGGGAAATAAAAGAACAATAAATAGTGACTATTTATCAAGCGGACCACTTTACCCTGACACTTTTAAGAGAGTTGAGATAAAAGTAAATAGGGAAAACAGAAGGACTTGCAGAGCTTCCTCAATAATATTTGTTGAGACAAATAATTCTCTTGAGAGTTTACTGAAAAAGTGTACACAGGAAGAGAAATAACAGCATCCGGAAAAGTATCGTAAACAGTAATTCGCCTTTTGTTGATTTCCAGGTTTCTGCTCTGTTTTGTGAGTTTGGTAGTAACAAAGAGAAATAACTTGTTTGGCGGCAAATATTTTTTTCTAAATTTCCAAACACAACAAACCTTGTTACGTTTCAGTAATCATACATTCTCATTTAGATAATTTATTTAAATAATATTTTTTATAGCCAAATTCGCAAGTAAAGATAGCTTTTTGTTTCGAAGTGTCTAAAATTTAGCAAAAACATTTTTTTTTTAACATTAAAAATCAATTAAATACCTTTTTGCTGGTGAGTAAATTAGGGTAGTTCAACGTTTAGAGTCACAAATTATGCAGGTAGTCTCGGCCAAGTGTTTCTAGGTCACAAGAAAACCCTTTTTCAATGCTAATAATTGTAAGCTTAAGGATAATTCGCTTTTCACCGATGAATTTTCATCCTAAAGCTCACATTTCTTTGCACTGAAAAATGGGTTGGAGTAACAAACTTGAAAAAAAAAAAAAAAAAAAAAAATCATCTCCTCGACTTAGTTTTGAAAAAATACTCATTAATGATGCTGTTGAAAATTGTAAATTCTGCGTATGATTTATTCTTGCTTATTGAATAAGTGGTTTACATCAAGTTCACATGGAGGGTTTTTTTTCATTCAATATTCATTGGCTGTTTTTATCAAGTTTTTAAATTTACAGCACACTGACTTCAAAAATGTTTAATAACGGTGAAAGTAACTAAAACGTTTATCTAAAGAGCCGGTACTAGTTATACACTGTTAAAACTGACTTGCTTGAAAATGAGACAAAATAGTGACTTGTTTTTTCCGAGTCAATTGGTCTTGAATTTGAGTCTCCGAAAATTTGAGTTTTGAGACAGACCTGTTACTTAAATATTTCACAAATACGGAAAAGGGAAATATTACTTTATTTACATTGAAACAATTTAAATTCGTAGAAAAAGACAAAGTTTATCATCATGAAACGATTTTCTATGTCTACAAATCCGCTTATTTCCAATAAAATAAAGGACTATTTGTTTCTTTCGCGTGACTAACCACACCCCACGATTCAGCTCCGACGAAAACAGATATCACTACGCGAGCCGAGCAGGAAGGAAAGGGAATTTCCCCAGCGCCGATGGACGGGTAAGTTTTTAATTTTCACTGTTATGATTATGAACAGTTACCCTGCTTTTATTTTTATTTGCTACCTTTTTTGAATTAACCAGTTGTCTTAGCAATAAGTATAGCACAATTTTAACTTTATCGATTTCACTAACGGACGAAGCCCGCGAAAACTAAGCCTGTCCTGTATCTATATGTGTAAATGGTAAGCTGTTTTTAGCATTATTTACATTGAGTTTACACCCTTTGTGTCCTCCTCCCCTCCCGAAATAATTCGAAATGATGGATCTTATATAATGTGTGTTGTTTACAGAGTTGGCATTGTTTTTTACCATCTGTGTGGTTTTTACCATGGTATTTACCTAACTTAGAAGAACCCGATTTCTCCATGGTTTTTACCATCTTGGACAAAAATATAAAACATTCAAGGGGTTTTCTTTCAATAAAAATGTTTTTGATTTTAAAAGTGTAAGTTAAGGTAAAATGATCAAGGCTGTATAAACATGAACAATCTCTCCCTCCCCTCTTTTAAATTTTAATCAAATTTCAACGACTAATCATTCGTTCAAAGCTAGAACTTAAGTTACGAACAATACTATAATATCCACAACCTCCTAATATGAGCTATGTACACGGGGGGGGGGGGGGATCCAAATGAAAAGGAAAGCATTTTTTTATTTTGATGGTGATAATGTGTTTTTATTGTTGACTTTGCTGGTTTTTTGTGAGCCAACAAGATAAAAAAATGCTTCTAAAAATATTTGCCGTTGTTGTTTTCTTTTGCAATATGTGCTAAGGAATAAATGAAAGTCTAAACTCATAAATAATATGTTATTGTAAAAATTCTCATGCTTAAAACATAATTATTGTTTCGGTAATTTTATTCAAATAATTAATTTTCAACGGATATGTTTGCTAAGTTCATTCATGCGTAAAATAAATGCAGTTAATTTTTTCTTAAGAAAATTTTTAAAGAAAGGAAAACACATAAATTTAACAATATAAATATTTGTGTCCTCTTAACATTCATTCTGTGGAAAAATGCAATTTTTTCGTGTGCATGATTAGTGCAATAGCTGATTTAGTTTAGTATAATTCACATGTAACACAAATAAATTATTTTGATTAACATTCATTTATATTACCTACTGACGAACTTTAAAAATTTAGTGAGATTATTAATTTATCCGAAACGAAAACCTTCCCTCTTATTTATTTATTTATTCTACACATCTTTAACTCGTGAGATAGTTGTCATTTCATTACTTGTCACATGGTGTTTTTGGTAATATGGAATAATATATTAAGACAAAATAATACATAGGACATAATAGTAAAATATAAGATCTATGCAGAGGCTTATTTAGAAAGGGACAAACAGTATTTCCTAGGTTTTTTCCCCGGTAAAAACCTGGTTTTTCTCATGTCCTGGTAAAACCAGTTTTTCCAGGGAAAAACCCAACCCTGTGTGTGAGGATTTTGAATTGAATTCCTGAAAACGTAGAAATATATCAACAACAGCAAAACAATCTATTAAGTGTTTGACTTTTTCCAATTGCTTACTTTGTAATTTCCATCTCTATGTCTCGAAACCTCCCTTTCGAATTTTTCTTGTGTTCCATGATTCGAGATAGACAGGTTCGACTGTATAAATTTATGGTATGCAATTATAATCCACTCCTAAAATGACTGTAGCAACTCAATATGTAACAGGAATAAAGGTAAAATTTGTCTACTGACAACTTAGTTAAATTTTACTATCTTAAACTATATTAATATAACATAAAGAGGAGATCTCAAACACCGGTGGCACTGTACTTTTAATGTAAACAATCATGTTTGAAATAAGTTAGTTATCCTATTTATGAAGAACTTTCCATATGTGATCAGTTTGTGTATTAAATAATTTCAGATGTTGAATAGAGATGCACCGAGTACTCGGTAAATATTCCTATTCGGTACTAAATTTGAATCGGGTACTCGGCCGATACCGAGTAAATGTAAATAATTCAGGGGCCGCGCTAAGCGTTCGCCACCTCGCCAAATGCTATAAAATAGAAAATTCGGCGAAAAAAATTCTGATTTGGCTAAAGTATTGGCGAATGGAATATTGTCAGAAATTTTCACTTGGGGGAAAAATACACTTATTACATTAAAAAAACAAACAATTAAAATTCTTTGATTAAAACTCTCGAAGTTTGGCTAAGACTTTTGAAATTTGGCTTATATACTGGCTAACAACTTAAAATCCTTAGCGCGGTCCCTGATAATTGAATATTATTCAAGATATTTTTTTCAGTAATTAAAAAGATGCAAAAAAATATATAATGCAATTATTTACAATTGCTAGAAATATAAAATATGACTTGAATTTTATGTAAAAGTTTTAAAAACAGGTTTAAAACCAAATTAGTGTAAAAGCTAACTAAGGATGTGCGAATGTACTAGTTACCTTTTTCATATTGGTGTTGGGCAACTTACCTATGATCAGGAACAATCCAAGTGATCCTTAAGACAAATATTAATGAACTTGTTTAAAAAAAACTTTGTCTCATATTCCAATATATTCCTAATCAAACTTGTGGCATAATGATAACAACACAGAAGTAAAAATGAGTAATTTTTAAAGTGAGAAAAAGATTGACTTCTAATATTTAAAGAGAAAGATTCCTGTTCACTGGTCAGTAGGGCCCGTAAGATTTTTTAGTTATTTCTAACCCTGTAACGTGTATGTATGTACTTGGTACTCGGCCGAGTAGTGAAAGGCTGAGTACTCGGCCAAAGTGCTACTTGGTGCATCTCTAATGTTGAACCTTCTCTTTGGCATGTTAAAACCTAGTGTGTATGTGTGGTAGGAAAGTTGGTTTTCTTTGTTATTGTTTTGATTTGGTTAAATAATTTATTTGTTGCATGTTTATCAACTTTAATGCAATTAGACCAGGGGTTCCCAAACTTTTCCAGTTCGCAGCATCTTTTGCGGAATTAAAATTTTCTCACATCTCCTCGTCTAATATCTGTTATGTATGAATGTATTGAAAATATGGACACTCTCCATTAGGGTGGAGTGAAAAAAATAAATTTTCGAATTTCAAACCCCTGGGGTTTCAAACGTTGCCTTTTGGCTCCACTAAATTACCCTTAAAATTTTAGCCCCAAGGATAGTACCTTTAGGTTTCCATATTGTCCCAAAAAACTCCAAAAAAATACCAAAAATCGACCTTTTTCGAATTGATTTTCAAAATTGAAAATACATATTTTGGAAATGAAAGGGGTTGTGAAAGTTAACTCAGTGTTTAAAATTTCCATATTGTGTATACTTAACCTATTTTGGTTTTTTCGTATCGTGTGAAAATGAAAGCTTAAATGTCGATTTTCGGTTATTTTTTTGGCTTTTGGGAAATTTAGAGAAATTACTCCTATTGAACTCAAACTTTTAAGAGATACTAATGTAACTAAGAGTTCATATTTATGTCCCCTAACATTTCTAAAATATGTATTTTCAATTTCGTAAAAAAAAGTTTGAACTTTTGGTACTTTTGATATTATTTCCCTACAAGCAAAACTTCTTGCAACAATCTTGACGGATCTTGATATCGTATTGACGGCGTCAAGATTGCGTATTTAATCTTGCATAAAGATTGCACAAAGATTGTTTAACCAAGATTTTTATTCCAATCTTTATGCAATCTTACATACATCTTGGCTTTTCAATATTGATTTCGTCTTGCAATATCAGGATTGCATCCATCTCGTCAGCGTCAAGAATGAAAAGAATGTTCTTGATATCTCATTGTCGCCGTCAAGATCATTAGCGCGCCCAGTAGGAGAGAAGCGCATGCGCGGAGTTTTGCACCCGGCATTCCGGTTTTTTCCTTCAATACGAAGCGAGCGCTGCACGTGGAGACGTGGTCGTGGATACGATTTAGGCTTCGTTAAAATTCGGTTGCTTCATTGTTGTGTGCAATATTATTGCTTTTTATTTGTGATCCTATTACTGCATTTATTCAATGACGCAGTGCTCTACAATCCATATCGCAACCGATTAGCGATCAATTGCAGAAATGGGTGACAATAAAGATTTTCGTTCCTAAACGTGGCTTACAACAAGGGATTACACGCAAAGAGTTTATCATAACCACTCTTCAAGCTCACGAGTAAGCTAAATTTTATTCATTAACTATTGATGTTATTCTTTAAGATAAATTGATTTTTTGTCTAAACAGTATTTTTAAAGCTGACATCAATCTAGAATGTAACTTAAATTTTTTGTTGGTTATCTCGGTACAATTAATGCTCCTCAATTAATTCTAATTAGGCATTTTATGTCTTTGTAGTAAATAAAAGAATCATAAATTTAAATTTAAAAATAAATTTAAAAATAAATCAAATATTGCACCATATTTTTATCAAACCCACTTCTATTAAGCATAAGTAATAATAATAACATGAAGAAGAAGAAAAGAATTAATATTGATCTTAAAAAAATCAATTAAAATAAATTCAAAAAAAAAAAAAAAAAATCAATTAAGATAAATAAAGTTATAACTAAGTGCTTAACACTTTTTTGAAGTCTGCAAGCTAAAATGAAACATCAGATTTAAGATGTAAAGTTTAATCGGAAGTTAATAATGTAGACATTTTCAGTAAATACAATTAAATTGCAATTAGAATAAACAAAAATATCTTCATGTGAATTTCCGATCATGTGTCAGCCTTAAAATATTCTTCAGCTGGAAAAATAATCAATATTGAAGAATAACAGAAATAGATTAAGAATGAAATTTAATTCGTGAATTTGAAATGAAAATAAAGAATTTGAAGCGAAAATAACAAAGAAATAATAATAATAATAAAAAAACACCATGCAAACGTACTGATTTTGCACTGCATAACAATACGTGTGCAGGGTGACAAAAGCTGCATACAGACTAATTTCACACTGTCATATCAGTGTATCCTGCCATTTTAATGTCAAGATAATGTGTTTGCAGACTTACAATAGCAACCACTTCTTGCATGCAGATTGATTTCACACTGCTATGGCAGCAATTTGATGCTTCAAAGGCAGAACCCACCCTGACATTCTACTGACATGAGGCTGCATACACCTTGACAGTCAACATTGGGGCAAGTCGCTGACAGCTCTTAAGGCCTTATCACACGATCCAACTTTTCCCCCGATTCCCTCCAATTCCGGCCGAGACCAATTTGCCTCAACTACTTGGGCCAACACTGACGTCATCATTCCTATTGTCCGACGCTCGTCCAATTTAGTCCAAGATTTTGCGTGCGGCGCGATAAAATTGAGCCGAATTGCTTTTCCGACCAATAGGAAAGCTCTACAGAACTTCGTCACAGATCGGCGCCATCAGGAGTGGCCAGCTTAACGGGATAAGGTTCTTTTTCTAGCAGACGATATTGCACGGCAACCCTGCACAGCAACGATGACGTAGTAGGAAAACAAGTTTGGAGTTGGTCGAAATTGAGGATTGCTCCAAGTTGGAGTAGCTTCACATTGGATCGTGTGATAAGGGCTTTAGAGAGTAACATAACATTATTCAGGCAGCATTTAGGCAAGATTAGATTGGCCGACGCGTTAACCTGTATGCAATCCTGAGGCAAGATATTTTGCTTGCTGGGTTGGGACAATATGGAAACCTAAGGATATTATTCTAGGCAGTAGAGATAAAAGGCAACTTTTGAGACCCCAGGCGATTCGAAATTCGAAAATTTATTTTTTTCACCCTGGCATCATGCTGCAGTCACTTAAGGGGAAACTTCCTGCCGAATGCTTAATATTGACTTGTGTTTGAATTTTTTTTTGCTTTTTGTTCCAGTCCCAAAATTTTTTAATTTAAGTTTACAATAGTTTAGCTTTTTACATGTTCATCTAGCAAAAATTCTGAGAGTACACAAAGTAAAAATGATAAAATTGCGAAGAACGTGGGAAAGAGACACTGGGTGTGATATTGTATGAAGAGTTGGAGAGAAAATAAAGTGCTTATTTTCATAGTTTAGTGGGAAGCCTTCTTTAAATAAATATGCATTAAATCAAAACTTGTTTTTTCTCATTGTATTTCCTTTGCAGGGCATTACTTGCAGAAACTGAGGAACATTGCCTGGGAGATCCAGAAAATGGCTACTGAAATTCATCGGCAATTATGCCTGGCTTATAAACCTACAGTTGACGAAGAGCGGAGTGGCAGGCCCAGTATCCAGACTGATGAAATCGTTTCATCAGTTGGCCTAGCTGAAGAATTTCCTCAACTTGAACGCACTACTATTTAAAAATTGTTGTTTGTTGTTACATCAACAAATTGAGACGTGCAATCGTGCAATCTGATCTAAAGCAAACTCCGCGGTAAACTGTCATCTGGCATAATCCTGCTTTACGATATCGCGCGTTCTAAGAAGAAAATTCAAGATTTTTGTTGGGATTTTTTTGACCATCCACCGTACATTCCCGACATTGCACCTGAGCGACTACTTCCTCTTCTTGCACTTTAAACAGTGGCTCGGTGGAAAACGTTTTGAAACCGAAGAGGGACTCAAAATCGCCGTTGTCAACTGGTTCAACTCTCAGGCGGCAAACTTCTTTGCAGCGGGGTTAAAAAAGCTGGTGCAGTGGTACGAAAAATGCTTAGAAGTGAACAGCGATTATGTAGAGAAGTGAAGTAAGTTTGTACCTTACTAAATATGGCAATAAAATTTGTTTCTTATGAGTTACATGTTTCTTGGCTCCGGTAATAGATACTATTTTGGAAAAAAAGACTGGAATCAGGGTTAGGGCAGGTAATTTTGAAAAAGATATTTTATATGCATTATTTTTGATTAGCTCTTGTATATAAAATTAATATTTTATATTATATACATTATAATTTATAATTAATATATTAATTTTAAGAACATATAATTTTGTTGTGTAGATGTAAAATTAATTGACTCAAATTTAAATGAAGGTGGGGAAAAATACTACCAGCAATTTTCCGGAAAATGAAATGCATAAGTTAAAAATTTTTTGCATCGTTTTGGTTTAATTATAAATTAGTTGTACTCCCCAGCATTATTGGGTGCACATCTAAATGGGCCATTCCATGAAAAAGTAGCAATGTTGTCCTTCTGTGATATCTCATATAATTCAATAAAAAGTGATAATTTTGCATGTTTAT
Organism: Uloborus plumipes; assembly: GCA_038373865.1. Classification (NCBI taxonomy): domain Eukaryota; kingdom Metazoa; phylum Arthropoda; class Arachnida; order Araneae; family Uloboridae; genus Uloborus; species Uloborus plumipes. Next base: position 29,476 of record JAXGGA010002167.1, on the reverse strand, counting down.
AATTTTTTAAGCAATTGTTTTTTCATTACCCATTTAAATGATTACTATTACATGAAACATACACGTTATTACGTGCTGTTTGTTGGTGATTTTTTTGTGGAATGACCCTAATATTCAATTTTATCTTATTATTCTCAGAAAATTAAATATTAAAAAAGATAGCATAGTGGAATTTGAGTAAAATATGGGAACATGAGAAACAGAAAAAAAGAGCAATGAAAAAAATAAAATTAGGAACGAAAAACAGCACAGCGGAAAAAAAAAGTTCAGCAAAACCCCAGAAAAATGACAAACTAAGAAACAAGAATTGCAATTTTCGAAAATAAGAAACTGAACTTCTATAAAATCACGAAAAAGTTAAAAACAAGACTCGTATGAATTCTATGAAAGAAAATATCCATTTGTAGGAGATTGAAGTTTATGACAATTGAATCGTTTGTTGCAGAAACCTGTGAACTGATTCCCCCCCCCCCCCAAAATTATATTATTAAAGGTTATGAATGGCCAATTTTAGGCACACCGTCGGATGCAAAAACACGAGCCTTCATATGTGATGTGTGTGAACAACTTTTCTTAAAAATTTATTTCATTGCTGAAACTTGTTAAGTGCAAAATTTTTAACAATTTTTCGCAAAAAAAAAAAAAAAAAAAAACAATTGGAAAATTGATTCTAACCGTAAGGTGACGGGACCAGTTACAGACATGCTTGAGACATCCATTGAGACCAGTTACAGGCATGCTTAAGAAATGGCTCCTGAAATTGACTCTAATAACATTAGATGGATTCATGAGTCACAGAAATATCAGTTTTACCTGCCTAAACAGCTTAGTTTTTAAATCCAAGCTTATGCCTGTCTGTAACTGGTTCCGTCACCTTATTTTTTTTATTTTTTTGTTTTTGCAATACAATAAGAAGCAATTTTTCCAACGACTAAACCTATTGTGATTTTAAAACGGAGAAGTTCTTTTTAGTTAGTTTAGTTGTTTAAAATTTAAAAAAGTGCACTTGATGGGTTTCTGAAATAAAAGGGTTAATTTGAATAATACTTTTACTATTTTTCAGATGCAGTCTAAAATTACTACAGTGGCTGTCGCTTTTTGAAATCACCTTTCTTTTTTGACAGTTTTGATATAAATAAGCTGGACTTCGCTCGATTTGAATCATTAAAGCGGCTGATTCAATTATTAAGCGCCTACTTTTTTTTGTGATGAATTAAAAAACTTTTTTTAAAAAAGTTTTCATGCATTTTCACTTTTGATAATCAGACATGTGATTCTTTGCACACAAAACCAAAGAGAAAAAAGTCAAAAGGGGGAAAAAAAAAACATGCATTAAACTGATTTTGAAAAAAAAAAAAAAATCCTTAATTCATCAGAAAAAATAATACAGTGGGTTGCCGTTTAATTGAATCGGCCGCTTTAAAATCAGCTGCGGCGCGGCCACTGGTAATTTTAATCTGCATCTGAAAAATTGTAAAATTATTATCCAAAAACAAAAATTAACAAAAATGTCTCATTTCTAAACAGAAGACCTGACTCATAAACAAGACGCAAAATGCTTATTTTTTAAATTCTGTGATGACTCGGAAATAAACACAGCACTGTATCATTTCCAAGAGTAGAGCCGTCTCAAAAATTAAGAATAGGATTGTCTCGTATATGAGCACATTTCGTATCATATTCGAACATATTTCCGCCTCAAAAACAAGAACATTGGTTATTACTTTTAAGAACGCCGTGTGCTTCAAAAACAAGACACCCTGTTTTCTAATTCCAAGACATTTGGTTCTGGAGCCATTTTGGGTCAATGATGTTCTTGAAAACAAGACGTTTTGCCTCATTTCTAAGTATCTTGTTTTAACAGTGTAGCTTCCATATGCTATAACTTGAAATAAAAATCTTGATTTTAATACAGATGCTTCAAACTCAATTAGTTTGTAAATTTTCATATTTTCATCATTTTTCTTGGAAGAATGCCTTTTTGATGCTTAACAGATATATAGGTAATTAAGGGTTGTTTCAGACTTTTTTTGTCATTCCAAAGAACCATATTTTAAAATACAAATATTCTGAAAATTTTGCAATGTATAATTTTTATATCCTTTTTATAAATTTTCTTGTAAAACTAAGAATGAAGGTAAAACAATACTCAAAACATAAAATTAAAATTTGCATAAAATCAAAATAAGATATAGTCATAGTCAGTTGATGCAAGAAATGGGTTTCATTCGGTTTGCCTGACTACTCTGCCTTCACCTTCCTTAATTATTCTTGAAGGCATTAACCGCTTTTGGTGTTGCCAAAATATTTTTTTGTGTAATTTGTGTTTTTATTTAAACAACTCTTCGTACACTTGTGGTCGGTTTAAAAAACTAAACACAAGATCAAACAGGGAAAGTAAACTCCTACAAAAATACTAATTTGACGAATATATTTATTTCTAAAAAAACATTGCTGAAAAATCTGATGACATAAATGTGTACAAAAAGTAATATTTTGGAACATCTGCTTATTTTAATCATAAAATAGGTAAAATAATAAATATTACAGCATATTCTTTAAATAAAAAGGTTAGAAAAAAATTTTCTTTATTAAAAATTCTCTGTGATTTTAGACATCAATACAGTTATAAAACTAAAGTAAATGCCACTAATTTTCCCTTGAAGGAAGGAAAAATAAGATAAAAATTGCTGTAATTGAAGAACATACATCCCTATTTCAAAGGTAATGGAGATTCCGAAACGAAAATTAACTGATTTCGGTGAAAGTAATTAATTATAGAATTTTTCTCCTAGACTAAATGCTTAAAGAAATGATTTAGTCGTTTGAGTTCAAATTAAAAATCTTTGGGAAATGAAAAGCACAAAATCTTATGGAAATAAAGAACAAGATTGAAAAATATTTTGTATTATTTAGCGTTTAGAGATTTAATGAAGTAAAGGATAAAAGGAAATATGAGAAATGATTAACTTTGGGAAGATCATTTTAAGTTTGCCTTTACCTTGAGTAATAACTGTTATAAAAAGATGTAATGAACGTTTGTCTTCCCTGCAGCTTGTCTCAATCTATAAATTTAGCTAACCAGGAAAGTACGCGATCATGGAATAATGAATTTTTTTTTAATGAGTACCAATCGAAAGAGCATCTTAAAACATGTTTCTGGACGCACGCGTTTTTGCCCTCGCGCCCCCGTTATCGAAATATAAGGTCCTAAAGTCAGCTAATTTTTTTTTGAAAAATCGCCAATTTTAGCGAGTTATAATGAAACTGGAAGCTGCGGTGCGATTACACTATTTGCGTCCAACGGGAAACTTGATTCCCATTTTTGGACATCTGCAAAGCTTTTGAAAGACGGCTTTACAATAATCTTTTTTTTAAGTATTCGTACAATTCTGTATATGGGGGGGGGGGGGGGTATATTTGGGGTTTTTAATTGTAAAAATTGCAAATATAAATTTTTTCAAACCACTTTTCTTTTGGTGGGTCCCTTATAACTCAAAGTGAGTTCTCCTAAACATTTTTGTCAATTGCATCACTGGGTATGTAAGAATGGTTTTCAAAAAAAAAGCTCAAAATTTAATGAAAATGTTTTCAAATAAAAAAAATCAAACAGGAATGAGGTGTTTTCTCTGAGATATTTCGAAAAAAAAAATGTTCGCTCGAATCGAACTTGTTCCTTCAAAAGTTATAAGTGAGGACAGGGGAAAAAATCGGAAATTCAAAATTGAATGAAATATTATTCAAATTAAAAAGTCGAATGTGGGAGTATATTGTCCTCACTAAGATCTTTCGATTAAAAAAAAATCGAATCGGACTATGCACTCAAAAGTTATTACGGGGGGGGGGGCAGAAAAACTGACCAATAGACAGACTGATAAGTACGCAATTTCCGCAGCTCAAAACCCAACTTTCCTATTTTAAATTTCTCTGTGTATTTAATTATTTTTATTAAGTTGCACTTTTTCGACTCAATTGTTTTGAGCGTTTTTTTTTCCAGTGCATCAGGCCTTCTTTCATGATTTTTTTTTCACCTATTTTCTACTTTTACAGAAAAGTAAGCTAAATTTTTTTAGTCTTTTCCTACCGGTTGAACATATCGCAGAACTAGTAAAAGTTATTCTAGTGTTTTTAAACAGTACGAAATTAACATACAATATGTTTTACATTTACGTTACAGAGACTTTTCGCTACAGTGACCAATTTGTTTCAACGGCAGAACGGCAGGGGTTTTTACAATGAATGCCGACTCTATTAGTATATTTTAAGAATAGAAATAATTATTTCCCTCTACCATTGATTTAATTTCCATCGTGGATATAATTTTGCAAATATCGATATTTGCTAAGTCGTTTTCTTTTAAAAATTATTTATTTTTTCTCGATTTCAATTTTAAAAAATAAATGTTTTTGCTAAGAGTTGGCAGATAGTGAAACTTCTTGTATCGATTTTTTTTAAATAAGAACTGATATCATAATCTATGACAATTTAATTTCTACCCCTAAGATTATTTCTTTCATTTTTTGTACATGAGCTCATATTAGCTGCTTTTCATACTTCTTTAATTATCCCGAATTATTCATTTAGAAACACGTGCAATATATTTTAACTTATAATAATTAACACATACAACTTAGTTTAGTAAAAAAAAACTTCAAATAACTAAAATTCTAAAATGTATTGTTATCAATCGTAAAAAGATAAAACTTTTAACTTCTTTGTAAAGTTTTCGCTCCTCTGGATAAAGCTCTCTGCTTTCCACATCACAGTCTTGATCAGCATTCTTTATTTTAGCTCATACAAGTAAAGGATTAAAGTTAAACATCTTTTACTTTCTTTGCGAATGACCAAACATGGACATGATGCGATGCCAAGCAAGCAGCGGAAGGGAGAATCTGGAGCTAGCTTCAATTTACTTGCCAAGTCTTCAAATTTGGCTCATTTTCGGCCGACTTTAAGACCCCTTATCTCGAAAACGAGGGGACGAGGGCACTAGATCTTTGGGTCAAAGACATGTCTCAGCATGTTCTTTCGAATTGTACCATTTTTAACTTTTTTCATTATTACTTAAGTCGAGTACTTTCCTGGTAAGAGCGCTTAGACAGTTGAATAAGTTTTATTTGTAAGTTATATACAACCAAAACACAAATAATAATTAATAATAATAAGCATTTCACAGGATTGGAATTTTCAATATCTTAATTATATTCAGTCACCAACTCTAATCATACCTTAACCCTAATACTCACCGTATTTTATCAAAAAGGAGAGGTTTATATACTTTTTCAGTCTCAGTATAAATTGCTTCAGTATTGCAGAAACAACGCGTGAATAAAACGTTATTCTAATTTAGTAGATCAGCTGCAAAACAAATGTTTCAATCAAAAATAAGTTAGTTAATTTACAAAGCAACACAACTGAACAAACTGCTATAGTATTTTGCATTATTCTAAACATTTCTAAATGGAGAAATAGGATAAATGTGAAAATTACAAAAATATAAAATGTAACATGGTTGAAGAATGTTGAACGCTGTAGCATGCTCATACTGCAAAAAATGAGCCGTTGTTTTTACAGTATAATTCTCGCAGCCGTGTTTCAATTTAAAACTGCAAAATGCACAGAAAAAAAATGTAAAACTAGCAATTTAAGTTTTTTACTTTAAAGTAAAAAAAAATAGTTTATTGCCGTAAAATTTAGCTGCATTATACTGCAAAAGCAAGTATAATACTGGCAGCATAGGTTCCAGTTTAAAACTGCAAAATGCACTGTAATAAACTGGAAAATTAGTAATTTTACAGTTTATTGCTCTAAAATTAGCTATTAAACTTTTAGCAATTTTTAGTTTATTACTGCAAAATTTCGCAACATTCATTTTTTACAGTGTAGAAGTATTGATTTCTGCACTTCAGTAAGAAACATAAAGTCTGATGCCCTGTTGATGATTAATTTTCATTCCGCTTTGTTTGTCGTGTTAAAAAGTAATACAACACTGAAGAACGAAAATAAATCATACAGGGGCACTACGATATCTTTTCTGTGACACTTTTAAAAGAGCTAAAACAAAAGCGAATTGGAGAGATAGTAGGATCTCTAGTACCTCTGATAATGTTTGTTGAGACAAACAATTCTCTCGAGATTCCGCAGAAAAGGACTAGCGTGAAAGGAGAACAGCATCCAGTAAAAGCATCGTAAACAGTATTTCGCTGTCTGTTGAGCTCGAAATTCTTCTTACGTTTTTTTGATGCCATGAAATAAAGAAGAATTACCAAACATACCGTTGCTTATTTCGGCTTTTTCAAATGCAAGTAGCATCAAAAATATCAAAGTATTTCGTACTTGGTATTAGCGATTTTAAGATAAAATATATTAGTGTTAGAACAGAAAATATCTTGAAGTTGACATAATGTTTTCCTCAAAAAGATGAATACAAAATAAAAAAAATACTCTACTATTTTTTTAAAATTATTCCCAGCTTCCCAGTTTATGTTAATTGCTGTTTTTATTTCTTCTTATAAAATCTCTTTTTAAATGTTAAATCGTAGGCAGAAAAAAAAAGTAAACAAAGTAGGGGAGAGCGGGGCTAAAAGTTCCGTTTTTTGATCAAGCTCAAAATTCGTTTTGAAAACTTGGTTCTAGAATTAATATTCCAAGGTTTAAACTTAGTATTATATGTCCCTTTGATATACAGACTGTTTTTTGAGTTGTATTTTGTAAGGTTTTTCAATAATTAATTTTATAGCAAATAAAGACGAAAAGGAACAACTAACCCCGTCTTGGGGCAAGTTGTTCCGTCGGTGGGGCAAATTGTTCCGATATTAACAAGACGATGAATAACGATGCTGATTTCGAATTTAACCACGTTGCGAGATGAATAACTCATTAAAAACATAATTTGTATTTTAAAAAAAAACAATGGTTGATATTAGTATGACTTTGTGTATGGCTGTATAACTGTAGGTACGCATGTATGCATGTGCGTATGTAGGTATGTCGCGTAACTCAAAAAACTGTATAACGTAGAAGATTCTAATTAGATATGTTGGCTTTGAGGGAGGTCTTGTTGTGTTCCTCCCCCTGTGGTTGCATTCGAATATTCCCTGGGGGAAGGGGGGTTACCCCTTCTTTGGGGTAAATCAGTGTTAATTTTAATATAGACGAAAGTGATATGAATTGACGCAATCACTTGACGATACATCGCCAAGCTTTTGGTCGCTAAGTGTTTGACGCCAACTTGGTGACAGATCGCCAAGTTGGCGACATTTTTTCCGAAGAAAATGATTTTTTTGCATTTCGGTTCATTTTTTGCGCTATTGGCGATATTGTGCGAAAAATCCACTGAAGGCTGTTAAAATCGCACATATTTAAAAAATCAGTTTACGTTCAAGAAAAAAAAAATGGCAACCGATTTTTATCAACTTTTTTTTACGATTCATTTTTTTCACGCTAATTAGAACAGACGATTTCCGTAAATCCAATTTGAAATTGATTTTTACTAACTTAAAAAGGCCTGTATCTTTTTGCCGGGTGAAGCGTTTAGTAATTTCCAAAGCTGCGCGAGAAAATTCCCTTCAGAACGTATTTTCTTCGATCTTTCTAATGAGACCTTTGCTTTGAGGCGTTTCCTGTTACGACGGGATTTAAAACTTTTTTTGGCGATTAATTTCTTTTTTGCACTGGATGCCGGAAAATTTCGACTTTAATAATGCAATCGGGACTTATAGACACGCGTTGCTTGACAAAAGTTTTATTCTCAAGGTAGACCGTGCAAAGCCGGGCAACGCATCTAGTAAATAGTAAATTATAACACATTAATATGGTAAAATACAGTCAATACAGTGCAACATATTAAAATTACATTTAGTAACTAACAGCTTCAATAGCTAATAAGCTAAGATAATTGGTTCAGTCTTCAGTTATAATAGGGAGTTATCTAGAATTTCTAATACGAACCTCTGAAAATATGACTTTTATATCAAAGTATGAAATATATTTCGATATCTTATATAGTTCGCTCTTCGAAAATTTTATATCTGATATATATCTATCGGATAGACTGAATATTTCTGGATTTATGTTTGGTGAGATCTCACTTTCGGTCTTCACAGTAACATATAATGTTTATTTATATGTGTATTAAGTTACTGCATCACTGGTTCAGATGAATAGGGCAAGACGTTCCTTCAGGCTAGTTGCTAATTTTTCTGGGGCAAGTTGTTCCGCGGAACAACTTGCCCCCAAAAAAGGGAACAACTAGCCCCAAAAGCACATGTCTTTAAAATATTGAATTATAGGTTAGATAACGAAACATAAATAGTTTCAGCGTAGGATATAAGGGTGCACAATCTGTCTTCATGTAAAAAAACCAAAAAGCTAAACATTAAGTATTATATTTCGGGTGAAAGACCAAAAACACCCAAAACAAAAATATTTACTTTCGTAAGTCAGTAATGCACGTGCTCGGCTTTTGATACACCGAACGCCACTGGGCTGGCGAAAATGGCCGCCATTTGTGCGCTAAAACAGTCTATTTCACGACTTATTTACAAAATACATGTATATTTTTTCTTAGCTGAGCTATTTCAAAGGGAACAACTTACCCGCGGAACTTTTAGCCCCGCTCTCCCCTACTCACCCTCTGGTGCCTATCGTAACTTTTTAGGGACGATTTTTCTTTCCTTAATAAAACAAAATTATTACATAATATGTTTTTAATTATTTTTCCTGTAAATTAAACACTATTTGTAACCAGTATACAAAACATTTTTGGAAAAACAAATGTCAGGCATTAATGGGTTAAAAACATATACGACAACAGAGGAATACTCTAAATTTTAGTTTATATGTGTAGTTAAGGTGCGGAACACATTTTGACAAATTAAATGCTCAGCTTTATCAGCATACCTTACATATGTTTCTAGGATGAAAGTTTAGTTCTTAAAAATGATTGAGACAGGGTGAAAAGATTACCAATGGCTGTTCAATGAGAAAAAAGCATATTTGAAGAATTGACATCCCGTTTCCGAAAAAGGTAGACATTATTTCAAAAGGAAAATTAACTGAGTTCCCCAAAATTCATTGATTTCTTATTTTTTGTTAAAATGTGTTTTTCGAGAAGAAATGCTTAGGCATAATGATTTTTTTTGTTTGAGTTTAAAGCAGACATTTGAAAATGGAGAACACAAAACGGTATTGAAATAAAGAACCGGATCGATGTATAGTTTTTCGCCTTTTAGTATTTAGAAATTTAGGTGAAATAAAAGGAAATTCAAGCAGCTATTAATTGTACAAAAAAATAACGCAATATTTACTTTATCTTTAGTAACAATATTAACAAAAGCACATAAAAGCATACAATTCTGACTCTCAGTTGTTCATAAACGACGGAAAGTTATCATGACTTATTTCCGTGCTTTTTTAGCAATGAAAATAGCTGTATGTTTTCTTTTTACCTCAGAATATTCTCCTCAGACACATTGGCCCAGACTGACCCATACTCTTCTACCTCTGACGTCGTGAAGAACATTTTTCAAATTGGCAGTCTTCCAACATTACTCACTCACCAACCGGCTTCTGCTCTAAAAACGTGGCATCCACGCCATCGCCATGAGGTAGAGATTGTTGCACCCAGAGCTGCTCAGCCAGTTCACGTGCTCCTGCTGGTGCAAACCTCTCTCCTACAGGTGGTGCAGGTCCGCCTCTGGTCCTCGGCAGATCAGGTGGAGCAGATGATGGCGCTCATGGCCGACACACACACGTAAATATCGCAATTCGACATTACGAAAAAACAAAATTTGGATTCTAGCTATCATTTATTTATTTTTTTCTTACTTTGTTTTGTGGCTGCTTATAAATTGTTTTCAACTTCAATAAATTAATATATCTCTCTGGGTTTTCCACCATTTCTACACTGCAAAAAACGAACTGTTGTTTTTACAGTATAATACTGGCAGCCGAAGTTCCAATTTAAAGTTGTAAAATGCACAGTAATAAACTGTAAAACTAGCAAATTTACAGTTTCTTCCTGTAAAGTTAGAAATTTCACCGCATTCTTGCCGTAAAATATATCTGTATTATACTGTAACTCAACAGTATAATACTGGCGCAGAGGTTCCAGTTTAAAACTGTAAAATACACGGTAATAAACTGCAACATTAGCAATTTTAGAGATTAGTACGTCAAAATTAGCAGTTTTACAGTTTAGTACTGTAAAATTAGCAATTTTTACAGTTTATTACCATAAAATTAGCTGTATTATACTGAAAAAACAACGTTCATTTTTTACAGTGTATACAGAGATAATTTTTAAGAAAATAGCATGAGAGAAAGCATTTCTCTCAAAAAGTTAAAAGGTTCTTAATATTCACTTCCGTGAAAATTATTCCGTCAAAGAAGATAATAAAGCAGTTTTCTAAGGCCGACTTGTATCCTTAAAAATTATTTACTGCAGAGGCGGAGTCGATCTTTTGACAATAACATGCAACGCTACTTGTGTCAGGCAAGCAAAAATTAGTTTTCAAAAAAGGGTATTCAGAATTTAAATTCCTCTACTTAAACATAACTTTTTTAGGATTGATTGAATTTGGATCTTTAAAAACGTTTGTAGAATTATGTACTTTAAGTTTTAAGCAAAGCTTTGAGTAACGTGAAAATAGTAAATGGATTTAAAAATTCGGTTTAAGTTGGATTCTAAAGCGTACCGTAAAATGGGGTGTATAGGAACAGCGGGGTCAATCGGAACAAAACTTCCCAACCGTACAAAGAAATTCTTCATAAATATACTATTGGGTATTTTTCGCCATGAATTTTTTTTTTAGAAAGGTAAGATCATAGGAAGTATGAAAAAATACTTTTGTCAATCTGGCAACGCTACTGGCTTCTAAAGAGGGTTGCACGTTGAATGCTAGAAAACATCACATTTTCATAGACTGCAAAACTTCATATGCAAGAACAAACCTTCTTATATTTAAAAACTATGAGTGGTATGTTTCAATTATACATGTATCTGAACAACAGAATACCACATTAGAATTTACATTTTTTATAAATTGTGTCATAAAAGTGAAGAATTTTGAAAAATGACATGGGAAAAAAATTTGCGGGGTGAATCGGAACACTTAATTCTGTTGTTCCAATTCAAACTTATTTGAAGGAAATTGTTTGAAAAATCAAGATTCTAACCCCAGTTCTTCTAATCAAGACAGGGGCAAGGATTTATTACTGTTTATCCCTTCTCGTGAGCAACTAGATCTTAGAATGACAAAAGTTACAGATTTCAAAAGATTTTTTCTCCAGGAGACTTTTTTTTACTTAAAATAAAAGGGAGAAAGTCACATAGACTTTATGTAGTAAACGTCCAGCACACAGACAGTGATGAATAAGCAAAAAAATCTTTCAGGACAATCACCGAAACCCAGAAATTTCAAAAAACTAAAGAAAAGGCAGAGTTCATCCCAGGAGATGTTATGAAAAAACTTAAGCCAAGTCACAATTGCTAGTTTTAAGGACAAGTACATATTTGTGGACGACATGAGTGACTTCCATTCATGTTAAATCTTTGCATTTCAATTCAAAAGCTTTTCTTAAAATTACTTTTCATTTTTCATAAGTTCAAAATTAGTTTGAATTTTCACAAATTATAAACGTTTACTGGTACTGAAATTATACATTTATTTGACAGTAATTATCTGTTCTTATTCTCCCCCATCAATATTACTCATGTTTGTGAGACCTATTACAGATTAAATTGAAAAAAATAAAAATTTTAACAAGTGTTCCGATTGACCCCTATCAGCGGGGTGATTCGGAACACCCATAATTTGCTATATATTTTAATAATAATTGCTCAAAATCTTTTGTCTTTGCTTGGAATATCAAAAGTAAAGCAAGACCGAAGTTTTTACCCAAAAAAATCAAATTAAAAAAAATCTTTTAACTGCTTTTTTTACAATCAAAGCTGAAAAGTGTTCCGATTAACCCCATTTTACGGTACATATTTAAATTTTAAAGTACATTTCTCTATGCGCAGTCACAAATGATTTGCATTTTATACCTATCTGATGGATGGAAATAAATTAACTTTGAAGTTTAACTTCGTGAAATTGCATTAATTTTTTTCAATTTGAAAGATTCCTCTCTATATAAAGAAATTCAGACGAGTTTTCTAGCAAGAGTGTTAAGCGTAATTCAGCGTCTGAAAAATACTTAAAAGCTTTTTTTCTCATAAACTTTCTTCTCTCATTCTAAACTAATGTTTAAAGAAAATGGTTTAAATTTACCTAGTTGTTCATATTAAAGTGTTTATTGTATATATATATATATATATATATATATATATATATATACAGGGTGTCCACTCCAATCGTGGACCAATAGCTAATTTCTAAACCGTTAGAGATAAGCATAGAGTTTATTTAGGAAAAAATCTCCAAATTACGAAAGGAATTTTGGGTCTATTCATTGTTTTTCAAAAAATCAAATTTTGAAAGAGTTACGAAATTTAAATTTTTATACAGCCCCCCAGTCCTATCAATCATATTTAGTAAAACATTCTTGATACTGTAACGTTTAAAACTAAAAAAAAATCACTCTTCTACCACAAAAATTGACCGAGTTATGACGTTTTGAAAAATCAAGATTTTGAAGGATTTCGCATACGGTCCCTTAAGCGATCTCTCGATGACGTCATGAAATAATGCAAAATCTTGATTTTTCAAAACGCCATAACTCGGTCAATTTTTGTGGTAGAGGAGTGATTTTTTTTTAGTTTTAAACATTACAGTGTCAAGAATGTTTTACTAAATATGATTGATAGGACTGGGGGGCTGTATAAAAATTTAAATTTCGTAACTCTTTCAAAATTTGATTTTTTGAAAAACATTGAATAGACCCAAAATTCCTTTCATAATTTGGAGATTTTTTCCTAAATAAACTATATGCGTATCTCTAACGGTTTAGAAATTAGCTATTGGTCCACGATTGGAGTGGACACCCTGTATATATATATATATATATATATATATATATATATATATATATATATATATATATATATATATATATATATATATATATATATATATATATAAGTGAAGTATGTGCAGGTTAATCGCGTGAACTGCATTAAAGAAGAAAAAGATTAATATTTCATGCATTATTAAGTTTCTTTAGATTTTAATCATTCCCTCAATATCCAAAAAAGAGCAGTGCTTCATAAATTTGTTTCCTTATGAGCGAAAACGTGACTCTAAAATACCCCAAAAGCAAAATTTTTGCTTGTATTAAAATTAACCACTATAATTAAAACATAGTTTCTCTGACTGTGCTCAAATGTAAATGCAGCTATCAAAGCTTGACCATATTTTTACTGAGATTGAATAGGCCCGTTAAAAAAAAAAAAAAAAAAAAAAAAAAAAAAATCTGAAATTTCAAAATACTTTTAACCACATTAAAATGTATGAATAAGTTTCAAGAATTTCATTCACGTACTAATATTTATTTGTGCCACTTTTCGTTGACAGCTAACTGAAAAAGGAACACGGGCGAGCAATAATATACCAAAACGTACGTGACTAAGGGAACTAAATACACATTTATATCTTTTTCTGAAAACCAAGCTATTCTAAATTTTACATAACTACATAACTCTGCCGCTGAAAAAAAAAAACGTGGTCAACGAGGAAAATAATCATGAAAAATAGTTTGAATAATCAAATCAGCAAAGCGAAGAATAGCCGTTTTAGGCAAATAAAGCTGATGGCCATTTTTATTTAGTTTTACTTTGTGTATATATATACATATACATATGCATATATTATATATATATACAGGGTGAGTTTGATCGAATCTGCAATACGAAAAGGGGTGATAGAAGAGCCCAAGTGGAGTATAGAACCACCCATTAGCGGTGTCAATTCTTAACCGTAACCGAGTAATATTATATTTAAGAAAAATTCGCAAAAAAAAACAAAATTTTAAGAAAAAGACCATTTTCTGAACTTCCCGTCAAACCTACATACAAAATAAGTACATATTTGGAGAGAGCAGACATAATCCTTTGCAATGACTTTTTTTTCATCAAGATAGTCGCACTTCACAGTGAGTTACAAGCTTTCAAACACTGGAAACACTCAAAAATGAAATTTCATCAAACTTTTCAGTCAAAAATTTCAGAAACAACCGTATGAGCTACAACCGGTCAAATGCACCAAAAACTTTCCCATTTCACTAGCTTTCAGATGATACAACAGAAAATCATATTGGGCTTCAAGTTCAGCAGATATTCTGGCTTTTATTTGAAACAGTATGAAAATCGCCCTTTGTCAGAATATGGAAAACAGCAAAAAGACAGACTTTTATGTTCTAAATTTTCTATTTCATGTAAGTGTACTGGTTTATTTATTTAAGAAAAGGAACATTTTATAACTAAATATTAAATTGTAACACTTTATTAAGTTAATAATCACAACAGAAGATAACAGCACATAGAAACAAAGGAAGCATTACTTTAACGCGCTTTTCACAAAGAAAAATTCAAAATTAAATGAGTTACACTAACATCTATGAGTACTTTTACATGTAAACAATCCTCAAAATTTCCCAGAGCTACTGGAATTATCATCCGCTACACCAGATAGATGCCCTTGGCCTTTTAAGAGCGAGAACTACCGTCGCACTCTATGAAATTTCATTTCATTGAGTCCATTCATCCTGTCATTTGGGTCCTATTCCTTGGCCACCTAGATCACCAGACCTGACGCCAGTGAACTTCTTTGTTTGGGGATTCTTGAAACAAGCAGTTTACTGCTCAGATGCAACCAGTTTGCAGGACTTGCGCGTTTGGCTTGATGGAGCAGTAGCAAAAATGAGAAATCCTCACTTAGCTATGAAAGTTTTCCTTTAAGTTTTTAATAAGTACTCTAAGAGCCACTTCACTATCAATTTCTGTGTATAGGTCTAGTATTTGTAGAAGATGGAAGTCATTATGAGGCACATTGCAGCTACTGGGGGTACTAAGCCACAATTTTGCATAGATTGTTGTCATGAACAGAATTCTTTTTAATGCTAAAATCTCATAAGATGCTAATTAGTATTCCTCGTGAAAGCACAAATTCTTCAAGCAGTAAACTTCTTTTGCCATCCATCTTGCCCTGTGATAGGCACCTGTAAATGAAACATACAACCAGGAACATAATCTGCATCACCACGAGTATACAAATACAAATGTGACGACCAGCAACAGGCTCTGGGCCCAACAAGGCTGGTCCTAGTCAAATTACAGACCCCAATGAAGATCAATGGCCCTTTTAAAATTATCTACTCCCTTGCTCCTTACCGCCTCTTCTGGTAAACTATTCCAAGTTCCCACTACTCTGCTAAAACAGTAATTTTTCCGAATTTCCAGGTTAGCCTGAGATTTAAACAGCTTATAACAATGACCCCTTGTCCTGCTTTCCACTCAAAAATTTAACCCTATAACATCTTCCATTTTGATAAATTTAAACAACTGAATCATGTCCCCCCCTGGTTCTCCTTTGCTCAAGACT
This sequence comes from Uloborus plumipes, assembly GCA_038373865.1. Classification (NCBI taxonomy): domain Eukaryota; kingdom Metazoa; phylum Arthropoda; class Arachnida; order Araneae; family Uloboridae; genus Uloborus; species Uloborus plumipes. The sequence continues at coordinate 13,934 of JAXGGA010002167.1, read as the reverse complement.
ATACATGTTAAGTATTCTAAGTCTGGAATCATAGTCTACATCTAAATTAGAAAATCCATTCACTAACCTTGTAGCCCTTCTTTGTACCCTTTGATGTTAGTTTTAAACACTCGAATCACTTTAACAAATTCAATGTCCAATCTTGATGCAGCCTCAATTGATGAGTCAAATAACATACTTTGTTATTCTCCTGATTTTGCATTCTATTCTTGATTTCTCCTATTACCTTTTCTTGTTTGTTGCTTTTCTTGCTAGTTTTTGAAATGTCAGTTTTCCCCTCCCATAAAATTCATCATTTTCCCTACTTGGTTCTGAAGGAACTTCCAATCTTCAGGTATTTTAATGGTATATTCACTGTCTGCCTGCATAAGAAATATCAAACATTTTTTCTTCATTTCTTCATTAAACTCTTTTTCGATTTGTCATTGCCTCTTGGATGCCCTCCTATGTTTATTTTTATACATTTTGGCATATTTTTCATAGATCATTTTCCGTTTGGTCACAACATTTGGCAAGGATCTCGGCAAGGATACTTCATTACCGTATTTAAATTTTCAATGTGAACATTTTTTTGTTCAACATTGAGCCGTTCAAGCAACCTTTCTCCACCTAATAACTTTTAAGTGAACCGTCTGAATTGAATAAACATTTTTTGTTCGAAAGATCTCGGAGAGACTCATTTCCATATTTCTCTTTTCAATTTGAACTATTTTTCGTTCAGTGATGAACCGTTCAGAAAATTTTTTAACATGAGCGCCTACTGGGAAATTTAAATTGAATGTTGATTCTGAACTTAAAGGCGGATTTCCTTCAAACTAACTTTGTAAGAAAACGGTTTTGATAAAAAATGTATGTTAAGTACTTTTCTGAAAAATCTTCTGTGAGGACTCTGATTCCGACTCCGACTCCGCAAACATGGCGGAAATGCTGGCTCAGAAAAAAATGACTGACTGGGCAGACGATTTTTTGTTTATTTATTCTTTTTTTTTGTTTAATTAATTATTATTATTTTTATTTATTTATTTATTTATTGGCAGACGATATTATTTTTGATTACAAAAATTGTTCATTCACTAGAGCATTTTATTCTTTATTTATATTTAACAACTGGCAACGGATTAAAAATAAAATTCGAGACATTTCATTAACGAACGAGGTTTTTTTTTCTTTGATAAAATGTGTTTTGATGTTCTTTGTACTTTTATTTTATTTATTATTTTTTTTCTTTTGAAAAAGATTGTGAAATTTTTCTACGGAAGAACTATAACAGTTACATTCTTTAAAAGGTGAGACAAAACTTCATTTACTCGTTTATTTACTTTTTACGTGTTCATTTCATCTGATGAGAGGGGTATATTTTGCTTTTAGAAATCAGCTTTAAGTGCTTTAAAGGTATGTTTGACATAATTTTCAGTTTCAGATATTCAAGAGAATATTGATTAGATGCTAGAATGCCGATGTCGATGTACGGGAAAGTAGGCTCGTTTAGTTCTTGACAGAACTTCTTGTTTACAAGGTGAGAAAAGTCGAAGTGAAACCTTTACGGTTAGGCGTTTAGTAAATTTGTTCAAGGTGACGAAAGAACAATGCATGGCATTCGTAAGAGTAAATAATAATAAAAAAAAAAAAAGGCAATGAAAGAAAATGTTTTTCCAGACTAAATTGGCATTCGTAATTTTATTATTATTATTTTTTGTGTCAGAAATTGTCTCGAAGCATTGCGACGCTCATAATACTTTTAATTTCACAGATAGAGTAATAAAGTAGCGTCTGAAACTGTAAATACGAGAGTTTTTTTTTTTTTTTTTTTTTCAACCTCCGATTGCACAGCATGAAAGCCAGGCATGCGACGGGTGACTGTTGTGTATAATAGGCGACTGCCCATATCCCGCTCTAGACAATCTGACTCTGAAGAGTCCAACACGCCATTTTCTGTTTAGCTGATGTCACATAAACAAGGTTGTTACTATTGATTCTCTCGCCAAATGTGAATTGCGAATTGCAGCAGATTCTTATTGTAAAAAAATTGCGACGCTACAGAGAGCTATTCAAAACAAACGAAGAGCCCTGCTGACTTCTGGACTTGTTCTGATCCATGGCAATGCCCGTCTTTAAAGCGATTGTGTAACCCAATGTCTCCTTCAGCAATTTCAATGGGACAATTTTGAACACCCACCATTTAATCCCGACCGAGCTCCCAGTGACTTCTGTATGCTCCCTGAACTGAAGCAGGGACTTGGGGACTCCTGTTTGGGAGGGCTGGAAAGGCATCGTGCTTCTAAAGTAGCTTGAAACTCAAAGCTACAGTCGCAACTCTCTTCCAGTCATTCTGGTATCGTTTTACGAGGATGGTATTGTAAAGCTTGTTCACAGATATAAGAAATGCTTCAATCGAATAAAATAATTTTTAAATCGTTATCCGTTATTTTTTTATAGCCTATCTGAGGTTGAAAAAAAAAAAAAAAAAAAAACCCTCGTACATTTCGATTTGAAAGGGTTATGGGAAAATTTCTTTATAAACGTTATAAATCATTATGTTTTCATTATATAATGTACTATATGTAATGAATATATTTGTAGTATACTAATTTTAGTAATTTTGAGCTAAATAAACATAAATAGTGTTTTACGAGCAATTGTATTTTATGTACAGAGTTAGAAGCAGTTTTCTAAAGATGTAAGACACTTACTTGTTGGCGATAAAATTAGAGACAAAATGTAAAAAGTAGTTATTGATTCTATTTTCTTCAATATTATTTAGAATATGGCACGTGGTCGTGCAGTTAGTATAAATGGACTTCCTGAAATTGCGAGAATACACAAAAACAAAAAATTGCAAATTTCTGAATTCAACAATTATTTCTTGTTGTTCAAAAATTGCAACATTCTAAATTCATTAATTATTTCTTAATGCTTAAAGATTGCAAATTTCTGAATTCAACAATTATTTCTTGTTGTTCAAAAATTGCAAATTTCTGAATTCCACAATTATTTCGTGTTGTGAGATTTTTAGACAGCAAGAATAAATTTTTACTACTAAAACTCCCTTGAAAGGTGAACTAAGTTTATAATTACCTGGTTCTGAATCGGATGAAAAAGGAACGTGGAGTACTGAGTAGAACTCTGCATTGATGGTTTTTGAAGTCATTTCCATGCGACACTAGCGGTACAAACTCCCGTGCGTTTTCTCGTCCGCAATAGGTGGCGTAGCATTATAGGTTGTTGCATATTGGTACGTAATTACGCATAAATAATGACACTGCTTGTATGAAATGAAGTCTAGAATAACGTAGATTCTTGTTATGCGCATTTCAAATGTGGTGTAATTGAATGAATACTTTAAAGTGATAAATGAAGTAACGTTTGCATCTTGATTATAGTGCATTAACTATGATGAAGCTGCGATGTCTTGAACCTGATTCCTACACTGGATTAAGCAGGGTGGTTTACACACACATTTGAGACTTACTTCTTAAGTGAAGGACCTCTCTTTACTTAATGATATCTCAAACTTAAGCGTTTAAATATAGAATTGCAATAGTGATAATACGACAAAATAGGGGAAATTTTACTAAATGTGCGGATAAAAAATGTGATGTGGACACCACAAATTTGCCATGGAAACATATAAAATGACCTATGATTTTTAATATATGAAAATGGATGCATGTCCATTTTTCTGGAAAATCATGCATATATGTATGATTTTTCAGAAAAAATGTACTGAATAGCTTTTTAAAATCTGCGGAAAATTTAGGCATATTTGGAAACGTGCTTCAAAAAAAAAAAAAAAAAAAAAAAAAAAAAAAAAAAAAAAAAAAACTGCAAAATATTTGGAGAAAACTAAAAGAAAAAAAATGGATTTTCTGCAAATTATATTAAAGACAAAATGCAGATTTTTTTGATGTTCCAAAAATCTGCAGAAAACTTTTAGAAAACATGAAAAAAAGTAAAAAATAAGCACAATTTCTGCAGATTATTTTTAGCATTTTGAAGTTCTTACTTCTGAAATACGTACTTTAGACACTTTTCTGCACGCATCAATTTTAGTATTTAAAGTGTAAAGAAATTTTACGTTTTCTTTGCCTTCTGAATGTCAAAATAATAACAACAAAAACTAAACGAAAACGAGTAAAATGAACCAATTTCCAATACAATTGTGCTTTAGAGCTGAAAAATATTTTAAGGGCTTACAGCTTAGTTTGCTGTTCAACGAGAAAAAAAAAAAAAAAAAAAAAAAAAAAAAAAAAAAAAAAAAAAAACGTTTTTCACATTAATTTGAAATATCGAAAATGTCAACCTTGGTTTGATTGGAGTATAGTTATTTATCGGTGAACAACTCTATGCTAATATTGAATGCAGCATCTCAACTGAAGTTAAAACGCTTAGCAATGTAGTACCAAGTTATCGCCAGCCCACGACATTATTTCATGTTGCATTGAAATGATCATAAATTTGATGCGAAAAACGAGTAAGGTACATTTTAAAGCAAAAAATTGAAACCAAAAACACAGGTGATCAATGAGACCGAACAGGTTCTACATTATTAACTTCTACGGCGTACGGCTCTTTCGATATTCTTACGCAGCTACAGAAGTCAAAAACCTGTGATAGTTGATTCAAGGGTAGTTAAAATGATTACATTTATCTCCTATACGCTTGTAGGTGTACATGCACGTAAAAACGAGCCGAAAAAGCTAGTAAGGTTTTTTTCGGCAAAAAGGAATACATTTCAAACAAGCTGACCCGGCAAACTCTGTTCCGCCTTAAAGGCAATAAATAAGCAAATTTTTGTTTTTATTAAGTTTTTTTTTATTAGAAAATACAAAAAAAAAAAAAAAAACCTACATTAATCATTCATTATTGTTTGTGTATTTACAACCTATTTTACTGCGCTCCAGATGCTGTCAGAACATGTGCTTTATGTCGCCCGGCGACAGAAGCTCAAAAAAGGCTTAGTTAAAAAGATAATTTTTTCGGACTGCTTATCAACTGACTGCTCAATCCATAAACCCATCCAAACAAACTTTTGTATATATAATAGTAGTAAGAAGAACAGTCACTTAAATGCAGTCCAGGAGCTATCCCACCAAGCTCTTTCCCCCTCTCAGCCTCAGATGCGTAAAAACTCTTAAGTGACAATCGTTTCTGACAGCTTATCACATATAAATTTCAAGGCAAGTAATGCGTTTGTTTATAATTTACTTCACAAAAAAGTCAAATAACACTCAACGCACCGCTAACTTACAACCTGTTTACTGCGCTCCGGAAGCTGCCAGAACGTGTGCTTTATGTCGCTCAGCCATGGAGGTGTCAAAAAAGGCTTAGTAAAAAGGCTTAGTCAATAAGACATTTAACTAAATCGATAATTTGCAATAAAAAATATATTTCGGTTCTAAATTCAGATAAAAACTATCATATCATTTAAGTTGGACCAAACTGAAACTGCGTGCAAAATTTGGTTAAAATCGGTTCAGTAGCTGAGGAGTCCATTGGCCACAAAAACAGGGACACGTAATTTTTATATATTAAGATGTAAGCCAAAATTTAAAGTGCATTTTTTTGTGATCGCAATACTTCTTTTGCTGCTCAGAAGGAAGTTTAAAAAGTACTGGTAATTTCATATTGTTATAGTCCGAGAGCCAGGTGAAAATTTGGTTAATGATTTCTTCTCGATAGATAATTGGCCATACGCATCAGACAACAGTATCATAAAGCCCTATGACCGTCAGCTGCGGCACAGTGGTGGGGATGAGTAGTTGTAACCTCCCACGCTTGAAGAAAAAAAAAAAAAAAATCACTCATTTCCTCTCGCCTAAAAATTTACCAGATGATAGCTTATATGTAACTATTGATAAATATATACGTCAGCTGGCTGTATCTCGGTGGAAAAATTGTCAGCTGATACTTTGAAGGTCGTTACGTAGAAGTTAGCTAGAAGCATTTACTGACTACACTGTTCGGCAAAAAAAACCTTGAAAATGCTTCTGGTATTTTGAAGGCTGATTCTTATCTAAAATGACCCCCTGAATCCGAATATGACCCCCGTTTTCACCCATCACGTCCCAGTTTTTTTTAAAACGCCCCCTTTTTTTTTTCATTTTTCCTTAGTTTCAGGGCTATTATATTTTTTTTGGAGGGGAAAGAAGCCTTATATTCACCAATAAATTTTTTTGAAGGTCAAGAGAGACTCAAAGTTTAAAATCATGTGCACCGAGAAAAAAATCGGGGAACTTGGGGGGGGGGGGGGGGCGTGGCCCCCCAAAATATTTGAAAAATCACCAAAAACGATCTTTTTATTCTAGTTTCTTTAAAAAGACCTTTAAAACATTTTTTCGGTGCAGAACCAGAGTATAGGATCCGTTCCTATGGCTCCTGGGTCAGAAAAAATTTTCACGCTGTAAAATTAAAAAAAAATAAATAAAATAATGCTTTAAAAATCGCGCTTTGCACTCGAGTTTTAAAGCAGGTCTTCAGCCAAAAAAAAAACAAAATTGTGGCTGATTCTTATGTCAAATGACTCCCTATTTCCAAATATGACCTCAGTTTCCCCCCTCCACCCCCTCTTTCCAGAGAGTCCCCCCCCCCAATTCAGAGTCATTTTACTAATTCGGAGGGGAAAAGTATATTACGTAATCCGTTAACATAATTCTAAAAGGCAACAGAGGTTCAAAGTTCAAAATCATGTACATGTGTACCAAAAATATAAACTATGGCGGTGTACCCCCCCCCCCAAAAAAAAAAAAAAATAAATCTTCTTTTCTTGTTTTTCTAAAAGACGTTTTAAACCTTTTTTTTTTTTTTTTTTGTGAAAAATCAGAGTATTGAATTTTCTTTTCTTTTTTTTTTGGGGGGGGGGAGGGGGGGAGGTATACCGCCCTAGTTTATATTTTTGGTACACATGTACATGATTTTGAACTTTGAACCTCTGTTGCCTTTTAGAATTATGTTAACGGGTTACGTAATGTACTTTTCCCCTCCGAATTAGTAAAATGACTCTGAATTGGGGGGGGGGACTCTCTGGAAAGAGGGTGTGGAGGGGGGAAACTGAGGTCATATTTGGAAATAGGGGGTCATTTGACATAAGAATCAGCCACAATTTTGTTTTTTTTTGGCTGAAGACCTGCTTTAAAACTCGAGTGCAAAGTGCGATTTTTAAAGCATTATTTTATTTTTTTTTTTTTTTAATTTTACAGCGTGAAAATTTTTTCTGACCCAGGAGATATAGGAGCTGATCCTATACTTTGGTTCTGCACCGAAAAAAATGTTTTAAAGGTCTTTTTAAAGAAACTAGAATAAAAAGATCGTTTTTGGTGATTTTTCAAATATTTTGGGGGGCCACGCCCCCTCAAGTTCCCCGATTTTTTCTCGGTGCTCATGATTTTAAACTTTGAGTCTCTCTTGACATCCAAAAAAATTTATTGGTGAATATAAGGCTCCTTTTCCCTCCAAAAAAAATAATAGCCCTGAAACTAAGGAAAAATGAAAAAAAAAAGGGGGGGGGGCGTTTAAAAAAAAATTGGGACGTGATGGGGGAAAACGGGGGTCATATTCGGATTCAGGGGGTCATTTTACATAAGAATCAGCCTTCAGAATACCAGAAGCATTTTCAAGGTTTTTTTTGTCGAACAGTGTAGTCAGTAAATGCTTCTAGCTAACTTCTACGTAACGACCTTCAAAGTATCAGCTGACAATTTTTCCACCGAGATACAGCCAGCTGACGTATATATTTATCAATAGTTACATATAAGCTATCATCTGGTAAATTTTTAGGCGAGAGGAAATAAGTGAATTTTTTTTTTTTTTTCTTCAAGCGTGGGAGGTTCCAACTGCTTATCCCCCCGACCGAGCCTCAGCTGACATTCACGAGGCTTCATAGTTCGATTTTCTGCTGCGTTTTACTAATTATCACTTGAGAGGAACTTGGTCATATATATCTGTTACTGGCTCTCGGACTATTACTACAAATTCTGATTGTCAATCTGAGATAAAACTAGTTTCTGTAATTAAGATTGTGGATTTTATGTCTGTTCGATTGTTTTAAATATTTTGGTAAATGTTAAACATCGGAATATTTTCTAACAAAAACCGCCAATACAAAAAAAAAAAAAAAAGAAAAAAAATCAACGTAAACGAGGTGCATTGATCAAAATATACGAAACAAGATTTTTTTCCTCGAAACGTTTTGCAGCGAGTTTGATGAGCATCAATAATGTAAGCTTCTGCTAAGAATCTATTTAGTTTTAGTTGGATTAAAGACCAATCAGCATGTCTTTCCCTAATTCTTATTTTGTTTTCTCAACTCATTTTTATTTTTCAAAAGCGTAGTATTTCTTTGGCAGTTGAAGAACTCTTTTTTTCGTCTCGCATTTTAGCCCTTAGTTTAACATTACAGAATAATGAATTCAATATTATGTTTTAATTAAATCTTTTAATTTCTTTTATTTGCTTACATTTTTATGAGATTTGAAATAATTGTACGATCTACAGAGCATGAAAATAACGATCAATAACTAGAATTATGTAATAGTGCAAAAAAACTAGGCCTCTAAATCATTAACTTTAACGACAGTTCGCAAAATTAAATTTTGCATAACTAATATAAAAATTGATGGAGCAATCAATTAATTGAGAGACACATTTTTATTTTTAAAAAATAATATGGATTCTTTCACAAGATTCATATTAAGATATTTTTTAATAATAGCTGTAAAAGATTTTTTTTCAGAACATCACCGCTCAATCAATTCTATTCATAAATCGTTTTCTTGGTAAAAGAAAGAAATGCAATAAATGAAGACCATTTGCTATTCAGGTCATTTTTGCCTGACACTTTTAAGAGGGATAAGATAAAAGTAAACAGAAAAGGTAGAAATACTTGTAGGGCTTTCAGCAACGATTGCAAAGAAGCAATTCTCCTGAGAATACACAGAAAAGAATGCCTGAAAGCAGAACTATAATTTCTGGAAGTACCATAAATAGCAAACGTAAATTGTTGAAAGAGTTTTCCTATCCTAGAACAAAGATAAATTACGCAACTGAAACAGTCAATTGCGAGTTTTATTCGAAACCAAGTTTGCAAGAGAGAACGCAGAATGTTTGGAACTTTTCGTTGACAAAAAAAAAAAAAAAAAAAAAACTCGTTTTGGGATAATATTTTTATGCATGAATGAAAATCTATGAAAGTGTAAAATAATTCAAAGGTTGGCTAAAATATATGTAGTTGAGTCCCATCTCTCCTGGCCTTATAAGTATCTTGAAGTGTTCATTGCATACACATACTCGTGAGAAGAATGTGGGAACTTCCTATAACTCGAAATTATAATAACTCGAAGCTCTTAGTCTGTCTCTTGAGACTTTGAGTTGTCAAGACTCGACTGTATTGTATACAGGAGATTGTATAAAGTCCTGATTTTAAAATGCTCTTGCTTAAAAACTACTAGTCAGAATGACTAGATGTTTCATAAGAACAGTCATGAGAGGGTAGGAATTTGTTTGGAAAATTAAAAAGTTCTTAACTGCGCCGATAGAGGGAACTGGAGGGGTAAGTTAATTGAAAAATCCAGCTAAAAGAACTCGTTTGCTGGAAAATGTAATCTGAAAAAGATAGATTATGTTGTAAGCTTTACTAACGACCTATTAGTTTTTATAAAGAAGACAATATTATCAGAGGCGGAAAAAACAGAGGATCTTAAAAAAACAAGTACCTTTCAGATAATAAACGAATGAGTTGTTAGCTGTGTGTTCACCTTGTTTTGATACTAATTGGTATCAGAAAAGGTGGTGGCATAAGTGGTTACCGGTGGGGACTGTATGAACGTTTTGAACAGACCAGATATTTTCAATTAGCATACTTCCACGACCGTAATTTAAATCCTGACTGCTTCATCTTTTGATGCATTTTAGAACTTTTTTCCAAACGTCCTAGAAATGTCATGGTTGTACTGTTGCTCTGGTGAAATATCAATTCATTCAGACCAGTAGTTTTTTAAAACTTTCATTAAAACTTAACAATTTTCTTTCTGAATTCGTCAACGACTTAAATGAGGTTTTCTAAAACAACTAACAATTGGTTAACTGCAATAAGTCATGAATACACAAAGTTTATTGTAAAATAATATCAGCTAATTTTGACAATAATTCCTTATAATAACCGCTGCTCTTCTTTTTTTCCCGCGATAACAAACTGCTTATTGTGACCATTTTTTTATCAGTTAAGTTTTCTGATGACGATAGGATCACAATCTAGCAAATTTGGCTATCATGTACCAAACATTATAGGGAGAGGGGCGTTTACTGGTTGACATAATTAATTAACTGGCCTTATTATGTTCTAACAACACGAAAAATATGCGGAGGAGAGTTTTATTCAATTTTAAATTTTGAAATTGCTTCTCTTAAAAGCGTTTGAGGATATTATACATTCTTTTGAAACGATGCGGAAAAAAATTCACAATGAAGTCAAATTTCATTTGTATGTAGTGATTCTTAAGGCACCTGTTGTCGATTGTTTTTTCGATATTTTAATCAAGTTCCGGAACAATCATTAATTTTACATTAAGGAAAAAAAAAAGATGGTGGCAAAGTTTTGTGCGCAGTAGGTATAGAGAAAAAAATGGATAACTTTACTGTCGAACGACACGCAAAGTTGCATTTTATAGTCGTAAACATAGCATAAACGATCATATAGCATCCTAAGACTGCGAGCTGTGTGTGCATTTGCTACAGTTCTGCCGCAGCCCTGGCTTACGGGCGGTAACTCATTGCACATTACCCAGCTTTAGCCTTCAAATTTCGAGTTGAGCCGCACCATAGTTTGCGGACGCTCGCTGGTAAGATAAATTCATTTTATCTACCAGTTTGTTGGCTATCTTAGCTACAATAAGAGGATTTTTGCCTCCGGCTCGATCATTGGCTATTCCTAACTGAGGAGCCCATAATAAGGGCGAAACTGCAGTCTTAGGATGCTATATGATCGAGCTGTGTGTGCATTTGCTATAGCATAAACGAGTTTTGAGGTAAAACTTTGTTTTTACTGGAGAAATTTGCACAATACCCCTACTCAATAAAAAATGACTCTCCCTTGTGAAACTTAAAAGGTAAACCTACTGCTTCCAATAAATTATTTTAGGATAAACAATTAGTCATAGTTTTCCGTTCATGTTATTATTATTTAACTTGATGCTTCTAAATTGTTACGTTATCATCGTGTAAAATCAGTCTCTTTTTTTCTTCTTTTGAATGGTTTATAAGTTGAGAATAAAAATAAGTAAACAGCGATGCAAACAAAAAAATATTTTGTTTTTATTTTTTCAAAATGTTCTGATGGATTCTCAATAAATGTCGCCAAATTAAAACTGGAATCAACGTTTAATTTGCAGTCCAAAATATTGGGGATACATCATCAAATGATTGCTATTTTATGACAACATTTCAGTTTGCATTGACTTCAATGTTTGTCAAAATACATTTATCAGAATAATCCTCAATTTCTCATTTTATTTAAAGGGAGAGGAGAGATAAGATATTTTATGGTTTACGTTTTGCAATAGCAATAGGTTGCTTATGAGCCAATATTTTGAAAAGTGCCAATTTGAAGTTGGAGTTTCCTGATTAAAAAACTTTTTTGCAGAAAAAAAATTAATATTGGATTCTAAGTCTAAATTGGGTCTAAATGCAAGAAAATAAAAGGGGGGAGGTCAAGGAAGTTATTAACCCCCTCATTAGATTACTCACTTTTATGCCGTTACAGATCTGATCAGGGACCTCATTTCAAGTTTTTCCAGGGGGGGGGGAAGGGTCCAAACACAATGCAATTTCACCGGAAAACATTAAAAACCACGCCCACTTATAAGTAAATACATTGACTCTCAACCCCCCAACCCCCAGATGACGGGCCTGGATCTGATGAGTGTTACACGTTACAGATCTGATGTTAATATGAGCTACATATCTGAGTTTATGCTTTCAGTCCTTATTAACATCTCTAAAAATGATATCATTTCCTTGCTTTTTAACACACAACTAAAATAATTAAAAATTAATATTAGCTAAAAAATAAAGCTTTATTATAAAAAAGAATTTCTTGGAAATAAAAATGAGCGATAAAATTTTAGATAAAATAAATTATGAGATTACCAAATCCAAGCTAATAAAACATTTCTCTTGTTTTGAAACAGCACACAACTTCAACTTTTTCAACACACAACTCTGCTGCTTGCTTTTCTTTAGATAGTTGCAGGAAATTTAATTTCTTGATCAGAAATTCAAATATAGCATGCTAGTTATTATCTAGTTATTTAGCGAAGTTATGAGAAATTGAAGCACCAAAAAAATAAATAAATAAATAAAATAATAATAATTAATTAACTTAATTTCTGCAGTGTCAATTTTTCTTATTTTACTAACTTCTATTGTCAGGTCATACAAACCACAAATAAAGCAGTTGTACTAAAACTCATTGCCTTTCATTTTTTAAGAACAAAAATATTCAGTACTAGCAAAAATACCCGGCGTTGCCTGGGTCAGTAATATTGAGAAACAATTTATATACTCACCTTTGTTTTTTTTCCCCTGAACTGAAAGAACTCAAAACACACCGCTTTGACAATTTTTAAAATGTCGCCAAATTTTTGCGTAACTGTTTTGGGATACCTAGGATAATTTTGCTCCCCTACTTACTTTTATGAAAATACATTAAGGGAACTACTTTGATATAAGCCCCAAATCGGAAATTTGGCGACTTTTTTTTTCGCCAAGCAAAAAAACCTGTTGCCACAAAACTTCAAAAAATAAACTCAAAAAATGGTGCAAATGCAAGAAAATACTAAATTTGGCAACAGCAAAAACCTAAATTAGCTGTAAAAACCTAAATTGGCAACACCAAAATAGGAAACAGCAACCCTAAAGAGTCCGTAGGGAGTTCCAGATTTGGCGAGTAATTTTGGGGGGGGGGGGTATATCAAAGTTATACCACATTAAGTATTATCTACTTATATTAAAAACTGAGTATCTTTCTAACTATCTTTCTAACTATCTTTCTTTCTAACTATCTTTCTTTCTATCTATCTTTCTTTCTAACTATCTTTCTATGTCACGCTTCTTTCTCCTGAATGCCAATGAACTGAAAGTCGAACCAGGTACCGATAGATAGGTAATTTGTCAAGCTTCATTAGTTTCAACCTATATAATTATACGATTTTAATTAGCGAAGATATCAATTAATGAGTAGTCAAGTTTAAAGCGATTAAGCCTAATAAATGATTAAATATGAAATCCATTCTTGCATTGCAAAACGTGGTTGCCATGCCATGAAACAATAATAAAAATGAAAATGAGAATTTTGAATGAAGGCTTAACTAAATCAAACACGAAACTCATAAGCGGGCGACTTACATAGTATTTTTATCGCTAGCTACTTGTAATATTTTGAAACATTCATTTGTTGAAGAGCCATCTACTTATATTAAAAACTGAGTATCAATGTCTGCTTTTTCTCCTTTGAGCGAGCTGAACCAAGGGCTGATCCAGCTTCTGGTTAAGGAGGGGGTCATTTTCGGAAAGGGGGGGTCAAAGTGCAATTTTTGTGCAAAAATGGGGTGGTTTGGCAGTTTTTTCGTAAAATAAGTCCCAAAAATGCAATTTTTTGCTATATTTGGTCGGTTAAGGGGGGGGGGGTCATGATCCCCATGACCCCACTCTGGATCCGCGCCTGAGCTGAACTTACTGAAACTTTCCTCACCATCTTGAAGGCGCGAAGCATCTCAATAATTCGAATGATTTTTTTTATACAGGAAAAAAGTAAAGGCGTGAAGCGCCTGTTAGCGAGCCGCCTTGGCGGGGAGTAGTTTCTTGACATTTTCCTCACTACTTTCAGGGCACGAAGTGCCCGTGCAACGCCGGGCCACGTTCGTGGTACGTCTTGAAATCGAATG